>SNQJ01S0048914.1:13603-61015 GCA_010110895.2 Picea sitchensis | reverse complement strand
CTAGGGGAAGAAAACCCAACAAAACTTCCTTATTATAGATAGCCAATACAATGCCAAGAGATAACTTAAGCTAATACAGAAGATCCTCTCCCAAAGATGCACCTCTCTCTCTCTCTCTCTCTCTCTTCTCCAATTGCAATTCCGAAACTTGTCTCACAATGAGCAAGTGAGGTGTATGTCTAAGTGAGGCGCTAGCCTCCTTATTTATACTAATCTGGCACGTGTGAAGTGTCTCTTCACTGGCAGGTCCAACTTCTTAATCTGGGTGGTTATAACCACCTCTATTCTATTTCGGGGCCTCTTTGATATATTCTGGGGCCGACTTCTTCTTTTGCCTTTTACAATTACATTATGACCAATCTACAAAAGGGGATTTGATCCTTTTACAATAGCCGACATCAATCCACGATGGGGATTGATCCAATGAATAATATATCAAATAATAATAAGAATACACTTTGTAGTTACATTATTTCAACACTGGCATCCCTTGAACAACAACCCATCCTGAATCAGGTATTCGACGCGCTGGCTTCTGTCTCTGAGTACATAATTCACACATGCTTCATATGCTTGTCCAAAGTCTGGATCACCGTGATACATTTCCTTAAGGTGTTCAAACCCCAAGGTTTTGATTTGAAATTCCTGTAGAATTAAAATCCTCTTGCTAAATGCATCGACAACTTTGTTAGCATTTCCAAAAATATGTTTAATGACAAAAGTGAAATTTTGCATAAACTCTATCCACTTGACATGTTTTTGGTTTAACTTCTCTTGTCTGGTTATGAATTGCAAAGTGTGATTATCGCTATACAAGACAAACTCCTTTGGTACAAGATAATGTCTTCATTTCTTCAATGCTTGGATTATGGCATACAACTCTTTGTCGTATGTGGAGTATTTCTGTTTAGCTTCATTCAACTTCTCACTGAAATATGCAACAAGTCTGTTGTCCTGACTTAAGACCACTTCAATTGCAACTCCACTCGCATCACATCTTACCTGAAACGTCTTTCAGAAATCCGGTAGAACCAGAATTGGTTGCTCAATTATCTTCTCCTTCAATATGTTGAAGCTCCTCTCAACCTCCTCTGTCCATTTGAAAGACTTGTGTCTTTTCTTTATTGTATCCATCATCTGAGCACTAATCCCGCTAAAATCCCTGATGAACTTCCGATAAAAACTTGCCAACCCATGGAAGCTTCTTACCTCAAAGATATTCTTTGGTGACATACATTCTTTGATTTCTTTCACCTTTTCGGGATCCATCTTCAATTCATTTTAAGAAATAACAAAACCCAAATATATGAGTTATGTCTTCAAGAAAGAGGACTTTTTCAAATTGATTAACAACTTCTCTTGCTGCAACCTCCTCATCACCAATGCTAGATGTCTCAAGTGTTCTTCCTTACTTTTGCTAAACACCAGTGTATCATCCAGATATAAAATCATGAACTTACCAATGAAATCCCTTAATACTTCATTCATTACCCTCGTAAAAGTGCTTGGGGCATTCGTTAAGCCAAACGACATAACAAGCCATTCATATAACCCCTCATTCGTCTTGAATGTTGTCTTCCACTCATCACCTTCTCTCATCCTGATTTGTTGATATCCACTCTTCAAATCTATTTTTGAAAAATAGTTAGCTCCACTCAAGCAATCCATCAAGTCATCCATCCTTGGAAATGGAAATCTATATTTGATGGTAATCTTATTTATGGCCCTCGAGTTCGTACACATTCTCCATCCTCCATCCTTCTTTGGACTTAATACAATTGGCACTGCACATGGACTCAAACTTTCTCTGACCAATCTTTTATGTAACATATCTTGAACCTGTCCCTTCACCTCCTCATTCTCTTGAGGTGTCAATTTGTATGCTGCTTTATTTGGCAGGCTTGCTTTTGGTTTCAAGTCAATATGGTGACTGATGCTCCTGATAGGTGACAATGAGTTTGGCAACTCATCTACTACAATATCAACAAAGTTCTCTAGTAGCTCCTAAACTTCCTCAGACAAATCTTCCAATGAGGTACTAGTAAGGATAACCATAGGTTTCCTCACTACAACAAACTGCATCTCCTATTCCTTCTTTACTTTACTTAGGAGTTCCTTCCCACCCATGAGAAGTATGCTCGCGCTGGCTTCTTCTTTCACATTCTTTTCCTCAATTGGCAGCAACATGTGTGTCCTACCATTCTTCTCTAAGGTGTATGTGTTTCTCCTCCCATCATGAATAACATTCCTATCATATTGCCAGGGTCTTCCCAACAAAACATGACAAACATCCATAGGAATCACATCACACAGGATCTCATCCCTATATCTTCCTATTTTAAAATTAACCAGGCATTGTTGATTAACTGTTACTTGATGACATTTCTGCAACCATGCGACTTTGTACAGTGTCGGATGTGCAGTCGTCTCCAACTCTAGCTTCTCCACCATCTCTATGGATACTAAGTTGTCAGTGTTCCCACTGTCAATTATCACCTTGCAGACTCCGTCCTTCGTTTTGCAAGCTGTTCTGAACAAGTTGTTCCTCTGCACTGGATTTTTGGCTTTTGGCTCTTGCTTTAAAATAACCTTCTTCATCATTAAGGACCTTCCATCCTCTGCACCTTCTGCCTCAACATCTCGCTTCTGCGCTTCTGAGATGTGAGATTCACCTCCTTTCTTCCTCTCGGGGCAATCCCAAGACATATGTCCTGTCTTTCTAGAGGCATAACACCTCTCTCCTCCTCCTCTGTCTCTTCCTCTACCTCTGGGAAAATAATTTCTACCACCATTCTGTCTTCCGTGAGAACTTCCTCCTTTCTCAGAGTGACTATGTGGCTTCTCCGCCTCGTCTTTGGGCTTCTGTGTTTTCTCCTGGGCAACTCCTTTGTCTCTGTTCAAGCTTCGGCCTCTATTCTGCTGACTCTGCTTTCTAGCCAACTTCTCTTCTGCTTTCAACGCCATTTGATACGTGTTCTCTATAGCCCTGACTGTCGTCATACTGAGTTCATCCTGAATTTCGTACCTCAGGCCATTAATGTATTTGGCAACCTTCTCCTCGTCTCTCTCTCTCTTTGTTCGACTCTAATGTTTAATTTATAGAACTCTTCTGTGTACTCCTTCATAGTCAATCCTCTCTGTCTCAGGTTCTGCATCCTCCTGAATAGATTTATTTGGTAATCCTTGGGCATGAATTTCACCTTCAACTTCGCTACCATTCGATCCCAACTCTTGATCTTTTTCTTACCTTTTCTCTTTCTGTCGGCCTACAGTTCATCCCACCACAGCGCTGCATGTCCTTTCAGCCTAGTGACAACATGTCTTACCTTTTTCTCCTCTTCGACATCCTCATAGTCGAAATACTTGTCCATTGCTCGAATCTAGTCAAGCAATTCCTCTGTGTCTAAGGCTCCTTCATACATTAGGATATCAATCTTCGCTTTGGCACCCAATTTTACAACTGCTCTCAACAAACGTTCTTCCGCAACATACTCAACTGCATCTTCTGCTTCGACTTCTACATTTTTGATTTCTACCTCGATGATGTCTCCAACATCAGGCACTCTCCTTTGTGCTGTTTCCATGGCATCCAACCTCGCACGCAGTTCTCTCATCTCCCTTTCCATAGCTATGTTGGTTATAGGCGGGTCAACACGTCTTCTAGGCGGCATTGTGTTGACGTTTATCTCCCTCTCTACAGAGGTCAATTCTGTATTCTGCTCTGATACCACTTGGTGCGACCTTTCGGTCTTAGATCGTTAAGGTACTGAGTCAGAGCGACTCCTTGGGTCCTTGCGGTACCCGAAATTACCTTACCCACAAACACACAGACCTATTTCATAAGTGACCATGACTACGACCGTGGACTTATCCCTTCGCGGTTCGGACTTCGGGGATTCCCGAATTCTTTCTTCACTCCTTCTCGAAGCACTCAGCTTCGAATCTTCGAACTGATGACGCGCGTCTCCTCAGATCCACCGACCCCACAATGGTTCGGGCTTCGCGACTCGCGAAAGTCTAGGCCTTTCAATCACAATCTCCAATCTCCCGATTTCCAAACTCTTGAATCCCATTGCCATGTGTTCTCCTGTGATCAACGGTCAGAATTTAGTCGCGACTTCGGACTTCACAATCTATCTTTGTCAAGTTTCCAACTTGCCGGGCTCACGAAGCATCGAAATACTTTTTGGTTCTCCTCCTTGTAACTTTACCAGATCTAGCTGTCTGGAGTCATTCGCTTCCCTCTAAGAATGAATCTCGCACTCACTAGTTTTTGCGAGAAATTCAAGGATTCCTCTCCTTGAAGATTTCCCCTGCTCTCCCTCCTGAGCTTTTCTTCTTTGAGTTGTTCCCCTGAACAATCCCTTTGACCCTCAATCATATTTCTCATATGTGCACACTTTGCAATAGACTTTCATTCGCACTCACCCCTCTGTGATTTCACACTCTTTGCGACTGTCGATGCACTCCTTCCAGACAAATAAGTTCTGCTATCCCTCCCGAGCTTTCGACTTTGAAAAACTCTATTCTGCACTCCTTGCAGAAGTCAATGCACTACTGACATATGTATAAGTTCCACTATATTTCCTTCCTAAGCTTTAGAGTCGAAACAGACTCAGTCACACACTCCTTGTGGACACTATGCACACCTTGCACCCACCCACAGAAAATAAATACCTGGGACTTGTCTATTTTCCACAATAACTCATACATTCAACAAAGCAAATGCAATCATGGATTCAAGAACAAAAATAACAGAGAATTAGGAAATAACAGAAACTCTACCATTCATTCAGATAGATATACCCATACTCACATTTGGGACAATATCTCTGTTATATTCATCTAATTGAAACTTACATGCATTCATACAACTTTCTCTGCATCTCCCGACTCTTAGCTTACAATGGCAATCTACACATACTAGATTCAACAACAACTCAACAACCACTACTGGGCAATATATTACAAAGCTTTATACAAAGAGATGCTCTTCGAGCATTTCCTCCAACTACTCTACGCTATCTTAAATGGAATTAAAAGCTATCAACTACTCAACACCTATTACAATAAATACTGTGTCAGACAGATAAGAGCGCAACTCTAGATCTGTTCTGATATCCGATCCATATTTCAAAATACATTCCCCCATCAACTTGTCGTGATGGTTTAGGCTTTAAATATTTAAAGACATTTATAACTCAAAAGTTCTGTCAGATATCTCATTAATACATTGATCAAATTGAAATTCAAAATATTTCAAAATGTGCACCGAGCTGTCCTCCACGCTTGTGGTTTTGTTGGCGATGCTCTTGCATCACTCCTTCTGAGATGGTACTTGGTGGGGCCTCTTTCCTCAACATTGGTGGAACCATATGCTCCTCATGATATGGCTCATCAATGGTATATATCTTTGCATCTTGCAAAGTGTCACAGGACCATGTTGGTCTCTTCCTGGTTATTGCAACGATTCTGGGTAGGCCCTTCTGGCTCTACTCACTCTTCCTAATGATCTAAAGAGTTATAAACTGAACTAGAAGGATCTGTTTGGTCATCTTTGGATTCTTTTGCTCCTTACAATCAATCTCCATAAGAGATACTCTGTATCTCACAAAAGTTCCCTTCTTGCCAGAAGGTTTTAACTTCGTCCTCTTTTTCTTCGATACATGGATGTATACGGCCGTGTATACAACAACTTGTTTGGATACTCTGCTCCATGTCTCAAACTATATACTATTTAATATGTTGCCTCCTACAACTGTCGCTATAGCTTCCCTCATAGTTATCACTTGTGACCTGCCCGAAACCAGACCAACAACAAGGGAAACAATAGACAAGAATAATACTCTTATAATAATAATACAAACAATAACGAGAACAATCGTTACAATAGCTCCTTCTCAGAGTTGTCACCTTCCTGGAACAAGAGCCAAAATAAAAAAATACAGTAATAAGAAATATGAACAACACTCTTCTAGTGTTTTGACCAATCATTTCTCCATGGTAACCTTCCCGGAACAGGAAAACAAGAACAACAATTTTTCCATGGTAACCTACATGGAATTTACAAGATAACCTACTCGAGACAAGAGCAACAAGAACAAAAGTATTTCCAAGATAATAGCATTTTCATAAGAACATATCTATGTTAACAAGAATAAAAGACAATTTCATGATAATCAACATATCATTACCAAAGTGACCTGCCTGGAAGCAAAACAATAAGTGTTTCCTAGAGGAGATGTTAGTTGATATTGCAAACAAGTACAATAAGCATTTATATCAATAGTACTCACATGCTACCAAGTATTCATTGTATCTAGCAGTAATAAAAACTTTCAAGGATTGCTATCACAACTATAGTGTTTACTTGCAATGTAGAAATTATCAAACTTGATATGTGCAAATTGGAAACTTATCAATTTAATCAATCAAACCTGGAACATGGAGTCTTATCTTCAAGAAGGATTGTTGTTTCTTTTCTTCTAAGTCTCCATCACTCAAGATGACAAGTATTCTCTCCAACCTATCCCCTATACTAAGATAATATGCTTTCTTGACAAAAATTGGAGTTAGGGAATATAATGCAAGTAAATTCGAAAATCTCAACCTTAATTAACCTAATACTTTGACTAGAGTCATCTTATAACTTTAACTTTGACCAAAGGTTAATATGATAATCATAACTTCAATAGATCAAAATACAAATAGATGTTCATAAGATCACAATAATGCCATAACAACTAGTCATATCAAAACAATCAAACCTGGAGTGCGTTGTTCCTCTGAATGTGTTGGATCTGAGATCCCTTTGGATCTACAATTGTTGTTTGGACAAAAGATCCCTTCTCCTGCAAATACCCTTAAGATAATGATACAATTTAAACACATACAAGTACATAACTCTAGCAAGAGTGGCAAACAACGACAAGATACAACGAATCCTAAAACTTCAAGGTGCTCCAACTTGCAATGTGAAGGTAGCTGAAGATGCGCTAGGGTAAGGCGTACTAGGAGAACCAAAAATTAGGCCCAATGTTTAACAGAAACTTCACTGGTCCAGAGGAACTACAACTGGTATTGCAATTGGCACTGCAACTGGCACAAAGCAACTGTAACTGGTATTGCAACTGCAATTGACATTGCAGACCTAGGGTTTTATGATGAAACCCTAATTTTTAATTTCATAACTTTGGAGATCTGATCCGGGGGAAAGGTGTGCCCTACTTAGGCAACCTTCTTGATGGGTTCAATAAGTGCTCAACGAGCTTGACAATGGGGAAAACTTAGGATCGTTCTTCCAGTAGTTAGACTGTTACGAAGGAAACTAGCTCTGATACCATGTTTAAATTTTGGTGTGCTCGTTTAACCATAGACAATATCACACTATTGTCTCTCAACCATAGGCACAAATTCCACCCCCGATCACTTTAAACTTTACTTAGAATAATTCCAGTAAGCCTACTCTATAACCAACAGATAAACCCTAGCCAAAATATTGCTGCAACAACAACACAATAATCATATAAGGATAACGTACCTTATACCAAGAGAAGAACAAGAGAGATACCCACAATTGCTATACTACTCCATATTTGTGCCCCTTCCAGCTGTATCTGTTGTTCCTAGACTTGCACACCTCTACTGCAACCATAGTCTTCTAGACTTGCACACTTGCTAAGTGAGTGTGTAAAAATGAACTAGGCAACTGCCTATTTATACTAAACTATCGAATTGACTAGGGGTGACTTCTCCTTTTGGATGTGTCTATTACTTTAATATTATTTCTCTTGGGGCCAATCTCTCTCCTAGGGTTTTCTAACATCTATTAAAGGTTCTCTTGCTTCCATAATATTCTATTCTAAGTCAAAGGTTACACATGGAGGTTGATACCTTCCGCAGCTACCAAAACATCAACACTTTGTATTGTCAGTTAGTTGGTAGCCTCTTATAATTGACTCATACCCATTCCTATCTTTCCTTTGCTATTGGTCTTGTTTCTCGATATATGAAAACACCCCATGAAAGCCATTGGAAAGAAACTAAAACGATACTTCGATATGTCTGGGGTACAATTCAGTTCATGATACATTACAGTTCAGGGGGGACTCCTTTATTGGTTGGTTTCACTGATTTAGATTGGGCCGATGACCTTAATGATCAAAAGTCTACTGCGGGTTATGTTTTCAACCTTGTTTTAGGACCTGCCACTTGGGCCTGTAAGAAACAATAGGCTATTGCACTTTTTTCAGCAGAAGCAGAGTACCGAGCAACGGTAAATGCAAGTCAGAAATCCTTGTGGCTTTGACAGATCCTTTCAGAGTTTGGATTCCAGCAGCAACGTCCGACTAGCCTTTGGTGCGACAATCAAAGTGCCATCAAGCTCGCCAAAGACCCAGTTCAACATCAACACAACAAACACATCGAGATACACATGCACGTCATCAGAAATCTCATTCATGATCGAGTTATTGAAGTGCTCCTTTTCTCTATAGAAGATCAAGTGGAAAATATTTTCACAAAGTCTCTTACATAAGCGAAGTTTTCCAAACTTCGATCTATGTTAGGAGTTCAGGAAGTTGTCATTAAGGGGGGATAGGCTCTATTGCCTCCTTCCTTCTCCTATTGTGTCACTTTTATAAATCCTTCAATTCTATCCCAAGTTGTTCTTAAGGGGGGATGTTAGGATATTTAGACACTTAGGATTTACTTAAGATCTACTTGGTCTAATGTGTCGTTAGGTAAAAGTGTGTTTCTTTAGTATGCATTAGTATGAATTTGTAGTTAGAAAATCCGATGGTCATGATATGTTCCCGACATAGAGTGATTCGACGGTTCATGTTCTCCTCGAACTTAATGACTACACTGATCCATGGCTTAGCACTTGATTGGTCCATGATCTCTATTTAAAGAGCATGGAGGGTCATTGTCCAATGATTGATTGTGAGAAACTCTCTTGTCAAATCTCTTTGTAATCTTTTTCTTTTGCATTAATAAATTGCTCCAAGTGGCCACGTTGGTTAGGGTCGTGGATGTTTCCCCGTATGGGTTTTACCATGTCAAAATATTGGTGTGTTTATCTTTGAGCTAGTTGTGTGAGTGGTTACTGAAGGTGTTCGTTCTCTGTTGGAATCACTGTGTTGTTGAACATTACCCCCTACCCCAGATTGGGGAATTGCTGGACCACTTACAAGGGGATTATTCCTTCACACATATAGATTTGGCAATGGGCTACCATCAAGTTCGCATGAATGCAACAAGTCATTTGGGTAAATGCGTGATCATTTATCTTGATGATATCTTGGTCTTCAATAATTCTTAGGCATAATATCTTCAGCACATCCACAACATCCTCGAGCTACTATGGGAACATACACTTTAGGTAAAGAAATCCTATGTTGGACACACATTAGTTCCACATTTGCGACTCATAATGGATACAACAACGTGTTGATTAAATCCATCCCGGGTACATGTTTTGGCACCACAGACAATGCACTCCAATTCCCATGACCTCAAGATTTTTTTGCGAAAGGTTGGGCACCACTTCGCTCAACTTTTGCTCGCATTATTCTCTGCACAGGTTCTGCGTTTTCCGGATAGGAATAAACCCTTTGATATTAAGAAGGATGCATTTCAGTTTTCCATTGGGTCGGTACTTAAACAGGGAGTTCATCCGATGACATTCCATTCATTGACCCTTTCTCCTTCTGGCTCGACACATCATCATCAGGAACATCAATAAGCTCAACGTTTTATCCATATGTTGACTCAACATCATACTTAGGAAGAAACTGCCTTATGAGAAACCCAAGACCATGTGGAACAAAGGCATGATAAGAAGCACACACCATTGTTCTTTCAGTTGGGAGATTATATATGGCTTTTGCTGGACAAGTACCAATTCCAACTCCAACATCATTTGCAATGCAATTTCCATCATTTGTTGGCGGAAGTAGGGACACTTCTGGATCTAAACATGGAGCAATTGGGTCACCAGGAAGTGTGCTCCACTTCCTTGGTCACTCATGATGAGGGGGCACTCCTTAATTAGTATTGTAGTTAGGTTCAACTATTTCTATTGTAGAGAGTAGTTCGCTTCAGTACTTTCCGCTACAAACATTTAGTTCACTTTTAACAATTATTGTTGTAAGCATTTAGTTAGTTGTTGCAACTTCTATTGTAATCAGCTAATAACGAGAAGAAAAAAGTTGTCTTCCTTATAGAAGGTGCTCCTCTCTCACTCAATAAACGTGATGGTTATTTTTTGTTCTAATTTCTTCTTCTCCATTTTCGTGTATATTCTATTTTCTCTGCTCCGTGCTATCTAATTTCCGTTCTTCATTGCACATTTAGTTTTCTGTGTGTGTTTTTTAGATCTGAATCATAGATTAATATTAAACCCATCAAATAAGAAATGAGCAAGATCATAGGATTATGCCATGAACATAACAAAAGAGCCTTGAACATCATAATTTTCGGTGTAAAAGAGGAGAAATATGAGGACACCCTTGCAATAGTCAAGGAATAATTAAAAAGTAAATCACAAATTGAGACAACTTGCCTCATAGAAGCAAAGAGGTTGGGAAAAATAATCGAACATAAAGATAGGTTGATCCGGGTTAAGGTAAGCTCTATTGACCATAAATATGGTGTACTCGACAAAATTCCAAGCTTAAAAAGGTCAAGAATATTTATCAATGAAAACCTCATTCTAGAGTAGCAAGCTGAATTAAGGAAGGAAGTTCAAAAGGTGAAAGAAGCCAGGAAGGAAGGAAAATGGGCAATCATTCGAAATTGAAAGGCTATTATTAGGGATAGAGACAAAAAAAATAACAATTAATAACGATTTGGGACACTTTGGATCTTCTTTTGGAACTGTTGTGGTTTTCCATGGAGTAAAGGGCCTACACTAAGTTGGATCTCGAGTGACATTGACATTAATATTCTATTGGTTGAAACTTGGGAGCATGAAGAATGTAAGGTCCCTAATATCGAAGGATTTGTTTTGTGGTCCACATGGAACAAGAAGTCCTCCCGTAGAGGGATTGGAGGCATGGCATGTTACATAAAAATGAACATCTCTCCTCACACCCGACTTCATAAGAAAGGTCCTCTCAATCAGTACATATGGATGGCGATATTTGATATTAACAATAAGAAGATTTATATAGAAATATGTTATCGTGCACCTATTAACTCTACTTTTTATACGATAAACAATCTAGATAAGAATTGTCCCTACAAAAGCTTAGAGCAAGATATCTACAATATGAAAAATGAAGGTAGTATCCTCCTGTTAGGAGACTTTAATGCTAGAATTGCATCCAATCAAGCTATTATTTTAAGTAATGACTCCAACCCTAATCTTCTTTGGCTAGGTGAGGACCTTGTTTTAGCTAACAATTGCAAAAGAAACTTTGAAGACCTGATCGAGAATTTGTTTGGTACCGAGTTACTCAAGCTCTGTAGTTCTCAAGATTTAATAATTTGCAATGGTCTAAAGAAGTGGCCAAATTCTAACATGATTACTTGTATCCATGGGCTGGGTAGTAGTGGTATTGATTATGTAATATCATATATCCCTATACACAACCAAATAGTAAACTTTGATATTTTAGATGATCACGAACCCGACTCTGATCATATACCTCTAACCCTAACTTTTAGCTTTAGCATTCACAAAAGCTCCATTGAGGAGCACGATGACAACCAAAGGCACTTAATTTTTGACAAACAAAAAGTTGATCTCTTCTTAAAAGACTTAAACAATGCTTTAAAACTCATATCATATCAGAACAATATTGAAACCGATTGTTAGGATTTTACAACAACTCTACTTCAATTAACAATTTCTCTATTGAGGTGTTACGTAAAAAGAAAAACAATACAACCAACCCTTGGTATGATAATGAGTGTAAAATGGATAGAAAATCCATCATGGATGTTTCCAATGCATCTTTAAACTCTGATAAGATAAATAGATACAAAACATTAATTAAACGAAAAAAAATACTATATAAATAACAAGCAAGAGAAGCTTTTTCACCTATTTAAGATAGATCCTAAGAAATTTTGGAGGAAAATTCTAACTCATAAAACTAAAGAAAATAAGAAGATTCCCTTAAACGACTGGAATTTCTACCTTAAAAATCTGTATGAATCCCCTAATGTCATGGACAACATGCCAAATAGCTCTCAAAGTAGGAAGTGTTTTCTATAGAAGACATTAAGTTTGGTGTTAAGGGACTCTCAAAATGAAAAACTAAGGACATCGAAGGTTTCCAAGATGAAATATTAAAAATGGGAGGACCTATCCTCATCCCTCACATACATAAGCTCTTCAATTTAGTTATCTAGAAAGGTTTCCCAAAACCTTGGACTCAAAGCCTCATTGTACTTATTTTTAAAAGCGGGGATAAAAACAATCCCTTTAATTAGAGGACCATTATGATTAACCCTATTTTAGCTAAGCTATATGGAAGTATTTTGGAAAAAAAGATCAGTAGATGGCTAGAAAGCCATGGAAAAAGAGCTAGAGTCCAGGCTGGGTTTAGAGGCCACCATTCCACTGTGGACCACCTTGTTACATTTAGGATCATTGCAGAGGAGTGCCCTAATGATAAAAATGATCTCCTTTATTGCTTCATTGATTTAAAAAAATCTTTTGATAGTGTTCATATGAGTAACCTTTGGAATAGGTTAGAAGAGCTTAACGTCCCTTTCGAATTAAGAGTTGTTGCGGTAAGGCTATATGAGAAAGTTTTTTCCAAGTTTAGTAATACTCAGGGCTGGTCAAAAGAAACTAACTGTAATATATGAGTCAAACAAGGTTGTCCCCTATCCCCTACCCTTTTCGAAATTTATATTGATAAGTTAAAAGATTGTTTGGAGGATGTAGGCTATGTTGGATCGACTCTCGCTAGTATACTCATTATCCTTCTTTATGTTGATGATATTCTTGTTATGGCAAAGAGTGCCTATGACCTAGGTAAGAAACTAATAATCCTCAAGGACTTTTGCTCTAGCATGGGCATGACTATGAACACTGACAAAACAAAGGTTATGATAATTAAATCCAAAAGGATCACCTACGATACTTTTGTTTATGACAACAATAGCTTGGAGGAAGTGCCTTCATACAAATATCTTGGAATCAATATCCACCACAAGCTCAATTGGAACTGTAGCGTTGAAAAAAGGATAAATGGAGGGTGGAAAGCTTATTATGGGCCAAAAAAAAATTGTAAATCAAAAGACCTTTGGCTTTGGGATAAAAAGAAATTCCTCTTTCACACTCTCGTCACTCCAGTTATCTTATATGGATGTGAAGTTTGGGGTTGCAGTATATCTAGAGAATCCTGGAGAAAGATAGAATAGATCCAAAATAATTTTACAACTTATAATCCCAAAATTAAGGGAAATACACCCTATCCTATCCTTCTCATAGAATAAAGCCTTTCCCCCATTGAGAGCATTGTTATGATTAGATACCTAACGTACAAGAACACGATAAACAACATGGATGACAAGAGGCTCCCCAAAATTGCTTCAAACTTTAGTGAAAACCACCAGCGGCTCAAGCAGGGATGACATAAAGATGCCAAATCTTGGCTAAATCATTGGGGAATACAACAATAAACCATCATGTGGAATATTGATACTATTACAAATATTATCACTTCTAAATTTAAGAAGAATATGTGGTGTGATAAATAATTAGTGGATAAAAGGAAATTAAGATACTACAAGGAGGTGGTCAACCCTAATTTAGAAGATCAAAATTACCTCTCAGTTTTGGGAAGTGCAAATAATAAAATCAACATTGCTAAAATAAGAACAAACTCTCATGAGCTACATAGTGAAATTGGATATTGGACAACTCTTGAAACACCGTGGGATGAAATAATCTTTCATATTTGTGACACTAAGCAGGTAGAAGATGAAAAACACTTCCTCTTAGATTTCCTTGCATAAACCCATATTAAATCCCAATTTAAAAATATTTGCCACAATACAAACCTTCCTAACCTCATAAGTCATCAAAACTATGGTGATCTTGGAATGCTTCTCTCTGTGCTTTTTGAGCATATAAATAAAATTTTAAAGAAATCGAAGTAATCTCTTACCTTCTTAAGGTCCGATAGACCAATTGGTCGTAGTGGACATTAATCATCATCATCATTAGTTAAATAGATTTCATAGATGTGCAAAATTGAAGTGAAATCCCTTAATAAGATGCAGATCGCAACTATAAAGTTTCTAGCCAATATACTATGTAACCATTCAACAAAGGAGAACAACAAACATCTGGAAAAGTCTTCCATTAATTTTTCAAATTACATCAATAACTCGAGGAGGATCATAGATCTTAGCCTTAACCTCTTCTCTTGGACGAAATGATCCTCCAAAATAAATGAATAAGCTTAACCAAGGGAAAAATAACAATAACAAACTAACAACATTACATACCAAGATGATCCATAGAAGAGAAATAAATGATGATAAAACACCAACATCTCACATGCCCTTCTACCAAATTGCAAAATCATTAGGGGAAATTTGAGGTCTAAAATGGGCCTCCTAAGGAAAATAATAAAATAATAGTTAAACTAATAAAATAAGAGTTATGAATTTTCAAAGGGAAAGAAAAAAAACCACTTTTTTTCATTGTATTTTCAACTTATCGTTTTATAGGTTTACTCAAATTTCAAGTGTAGGCACTCTTTGGATGCATAATTAAATTCCGCACAATGAGTATCCACTATCCATACTTTTGTTAGACCCACAATGAGATAAATTGGAAATACATGAAACACATTTTTTTTCATGTATTTCTAGTTTATCTCATTGTGGGTCTATCAAAAGTATGTAGAGTGGATACTCCTTGGATGTAAAATTTAATTATGCATCCAATGAATGCCTACACTTGAAATTTGAGTAAACCTATAAAGAGACAAGTAAAAAATATGATTAAAAAATAGTTTTCTTCCTTTCCCTCCAAAAATATTTACTCTTATGGTTGACATCATCATCTTAAATCTTGTTGGTTCTTTTAAAGTTTATTTTGATAGTACATTTTTTTGTCTTGAGACCCCTTTTTACCTTGAAATTCCCCAAATGATTCAACTCGGCCTCTATGAGAAATTTCTCTCATTGAACTCACACCACTAAAAAATGAGAATGGAACTCCTTTTATAGATTTTCCTTCCAAGTACTTTTCATAAAATATGAGTAAGAAAGACCTAGAAGACCCTTCTCTACCATTTCCTCCATTAGAATGATTCAACCCTTCATAAAATATCTTTAAAAGGTTTTTGGATGAGGTCTCAAGTCCACTTGTCTTTTACACAAGAAAAGTTCATTTCTTAAAGCATGCATTTATTCTTCATTTGAGGGTTTGACCATATCAATAATGCCACATGGCATATCCTCATACAAAGACATCTCCACCAAATATGTAGAAAATTCCTTGAATGATGGGGGCCCTCAAACCCAAAGGACCTCAATGGTGAAATGCACCTCCAAATATGTAAAACATGCTTGAACAATATGCCATTACCCCAAAATGTATCTTCAAAGGTTAAATGCACCTTCAAATATGTAGAAGCACCCTAATTTGTCATGTGAATGGGGTCTAAGGTGAATTCTCACTCGTATCCATGGTAGTGCTCCTCATTGATGCTAGTGCTCTACATCTGATCACTCTTAGCCTTGCTTCATTCATCCTACAAGAGATTGCTTGACTTGATCCAACCATGAGAGATGAATATAAGCATACCTAGGCCACTATCACACCAAAATGTCCTTGAAGTATTTTCTCATCACTTGCAATTATGATTGATTTCCAAATTTGTACAGGGGTTCTCACTTGTTCGTGCACTGCTTGTTGACTTATGAGTCTTTCTAAGGTAGAAGAGATGACCAATGACTAGTTTGAAGTATGTAAAATGAACCATGTATTTTTAGGTGGTAACAATAGGGAAGGGTGTAGGAGATATAAATGCAATTGTATTTGGAAAAACTCTTGATTTAGTATAGGGATGAACAAATCATGGTGCTAAAATCTATGTGGACTACTTGGCCATGCATGCAAATGATGTTAGAACCATGAGACAATGCACATCCTCCCTCTGAATTAGTAGACCCCTCATCTCCATGAGGTCGTAGGACCATTCGTGCTCCTTGTGTGGTGTTGCTTCCCAACCCATATCGAGCAACCATGCATGTATAACCAAATTCTTCTCTTCAACCTCAAGAGTTTTGATTGATCTCTCTTGGGTTCCTTCTAGGTTCACCCAACCAAGCCCTCGCAACCCCAAGCATTCCCTGGTGGACATCATCGAGTTTTTCGTCATCTCCTTTAGGCAACATATGATGACATTGATGCTTGTACTGTAACAACTCCGTTCGTGACGACTACAAGCGAAGCAGAAAGTGCAATTTTTTTTTCTTTTTTAAAACAGGACGACAACTACGATTACCGCTAAACAACACATCTAATGACGAACACCATGCTCGCAGAACAGACAACAGACAATTACGACTCCACACACTAACATAAGAGCAACTAGGCGAAACATGCGTAAAATATTAGAGAGACACGACTACCCACCCGACACAAACATGACAACACCTACGAGCTAAAGGACAACATCCACAATCCCGACACAACGACCTCGACGACCAGTCACTAGAACCTCCAAGGCGCACAACCCAAACGCACGAAGGCGTTACCACCCAAACACCGACAACAACTACCACGAACCAACACCCACAACAAGTAGCGCAAACTCTGGTCAAGTTATCATGCGCGTCTATCCATCATGGCACACAATGATCTCCTCATCAGGAATCATGCTGTCACAAGGCGATAGGTGCGACAATAACCATAGCGCAACACAACCCATCTAGACCAATACCCCAAAAATATGACGCTCTAGGATACCAAACTAAATGTCAGAGTGTAAGAAGACTATACCCATGAACCCACACAACAAGTCGACGAGGCACATGACGAGGTTACCCAAAAATTAATTTGTGCAACCAACCTAAGGATTTCTTGAATTCTTACGAGGCCCTTTTAGGAAGTCTCCCACACTGTGAAACATAATAATTGAATAATATCAAAAATTCATGTGCACGGATTTTCTGCTTTAATTCTCCCAAAAGTAGAATGTTAATTGGGAGCTAGCTTGCTCAAGTGATAAGAGATTAATGATCCAAAATAGAAATAAAACGTTTGAAAGGCCTCGATAAAGATAATTGTCAACTCCCGCTGGATAGAAGGACAATTCAATTAAATATTTACTAAAACCTCATCGTTACCACCCAAACAACAAGGACACCTCTAAACTATCTCCCTAATAAAATGTTACTGGGGACCAATTCCAAAATGCATCAAGTCTCAAGTAGAAGTCATGCGATCTTGGTTAACAAGAATCTCATAAGTAAAAAATGAAATATATCTAGGATTTACACGTAAGTCACCAAATGGAAAGGGTTAATGGTAAATAAATTTTATGTTGGTTCAAAGAATCAAGCAATTCTAAAATAGAAGCATATCACTACGGATTTTAGTCTTTACTCTTACCTATATAATTATCGCTGTCAACAAGGAGGATATAGCTGTCATACGTATGAGAATACAAGAATATTCTTTGCTGTCTTACATAGAAGAATATCACTGTCTTTCTCCAGAAGGGTATCATTGTCATACTAGAGAGGAGAATGATAGTAAAATAATCGTTGTGTAATCCTTGACTAAGGCCTTTAGACATTACATTAAAATCACTGGGTAATCCACCACTAAATCCATCAGACGTACCCATAAAAAGATCGTTGTGTATTCCACAACTGAAATCATCAGACTTAGCAGTAAAAATCGTTGTCTAAGATAAAGGAATCATTGTCTAACAAGAAGGGTTGCTATCCATTAATAACATCAGTCTAGGATTGTTAGTGTTGTCCCATAATAATACTTCTGTCTGATATTTCCGCTGTCAATCCAGGCCGATGTCAATCCATTCAAAAGTCAACCGTTCAAGTGCTAAACAGTGCCAATTATGCAATCGCTATCAACAATTTATTAAAACGCGGGTAGATTAATCAATGAAAATCACTCAGATTTCGGGGAGTAAATTCGGTGTAAAATGCCACAAAAAGCCCAGAATATAATTGTTGTTAAAAGGAGATGCCATCAGTAGGTGATTAATGGACTCGCTGTCAAACGACAATTAAAGGTTCGCTGTCTAGAAATACAAAATCGGAAAAAACACAACATCGCTATCATCACGAATGGAATAGTTGTAAGCAAAACATAATGCTGTCTAAAATAAAGTGTTGATATCTCCATTGTCACTTAATGAATTCGAAGTCATTTTCTATTATAATATCGCTGTCAATAGAACAATTATCAACGACATTAGTTTGTTGTCCAGAATGTTATTGTTACTACCATGGCTGCCATAATAAATGTAAAATTGCTGGTTTAAATTACACTATCAGTAACACGCAGTGTTTAAATACATTAACGAAATTTAAAAACCCTATGAAACTAATCGATGCTTGTATTCGCTATGTAGAAACTCTACCAAATTAATATATTTCGTTTAATCACTGCATAATAATTTGCAGTGTAAAAAAAAAACATAACTACAATAGCAGAGGTATAACAATTAACCATTCATGTCAATCCAGTCAGTGCCAATCAATGCATTCCACGCTGTGGTAAGGGCTGGGTGAAACGCAGACAATAACATGGGAACTCACAGTCAAATGCATATGAAAATCGCATGGAAAATTGCACCCAAAGCAAAGAAAAATAATGTAAATTCGCAGTCAATGGAACAATAAAAATCACAGCGTAAAATTCACCATCAATGTAATGAATTGCAGAGGATTTTCGCAGGCCAGATGTAGTGAAAACACAAGGTAATTTCGCCATCAAAATATACTAAATTGCAGAGGAAATTCAGGGTTGAATGCTTGTAGGGAGAACGGATAAACAATGTACAGAGGTATTCAATCGTAAGAAGGCACAAGACAATCAATCGACCAGGAACAATCAACAAGGGTAGACGACTGGGTAGTGCATCATTCGTTCATCATCCACACATAGAAAAGAAGGGCTTTAGGATCTATAGGTCTATTAACACCGAAGTGACGACCGTCGATCCGGCTCCTGGCCGACTGCTTAGGCGTGGACTGATGATCTAGGGATGAGGACGAAGTAAAGCACAACTCTTCACAAAAATCAATAAAACCAATAGAACAATCACAACATTCAGGGATCGAAAGCCAAGGGAATCAAGTCAAGCAACGAGCTTAAGGCTATGGGGAAATTAAGTTCTCAATTAAAATGCTAAGTCAACACCTTCTTTACACAGTTATAAGTACATAAATGAAAGCGTAAGGTCGATAATAATCTACCATGCAGAATAAAAGTATGCGTACCGTAGCCCAATTCGTCCACTCTGAGTCGTTGTCCCGCGCATTCCGTGCAACTCCCGCTTGTCGACCGATGAGACTTCACCGGTACCTTCCAGCCAACGCTAGGAGTACTCTTCTTCTCCCTTAGCCTCCTGAGCCGCAAAGGGCCCACACACACTAAACTAGAGAACAACTAGCTCCCACCTCGCCTCGCAAGACCGAGCTACCACTCCTCACCGAGCTGGGTATCCCAACTCCCACAAGATAAGTCAGTCAAGTCTAAAATTCTGCAATGTAATGTTACACATGACAGGAGAGATCCATCCTCCTTCTCCTCCTTCTTCCTTTATATAGAGTTTCTAAGTCATTTCTTTCCCAATTTCCCATTTAATTTAATGTTAAATAATTTAATTCAGAAAAATCCTCCCCGTACATGTGCCACCCATCCCCTTCGTTGCACTAGGAATTAATTTCATTAATTATTTAATTACTCCTATTTCCCTCACCCACCTAAAAACATTCCTAGAATCCCCCCTAAGTGTCCCCATATTCCCTTACACATTTTAATGATTTACCGCCTTACTAATTTACTAGTTGAGTTCAATTTAGAAAGTTCTTAAAGGTAAGATTCATTGCTAAGTTAGTCATTCTGCTTTTTCCTTATGTTTCCCTTTCTCTTTATGTTTCCCCCCTTTTCCCTTATTTTTCTAATTCTTTTAAATTTCTCACTTTCTCTTTTTATCTAAAACTCAAATTAGCAAGTGTAGGAAATTACCTCTTTCCCCTTTTTCTTTTTAATTAATAAATTTTTAATTAGTATAAGTAACAAAACAACTATTTCCCTTTTTGTTAAAAATGTAATCCCCAAAAGTAATTTGATTTTTATTTTTTATTTTTTATTTTTTATTATAAATTAAATGAATGGCTTACCCCTTTCTCATCACATGTTTAATGATGATTATCAGTATTATTTATTTATTTTTATTTTTATTTTTTTACCACAAGTATCACCTAGACCTAGATTTTATTTTCCTAGGCTGTGCGACATTTTTTAGGGAAATTGTTTTTAAATCTTTCTTATCACATTATTCCTTCTAAGGCCATCTAGGTTTAATCACTTATTAGTTAACAACGCGACATGCCCTTCAGGACGCACTAGGTGCTCCAAGGGTGCCACTCGCCTCATTCTGTTTCCCTTGCGCGACGTGCCCTTCAAGACGCACTACGTGCTCCAAGGGTGCCACTCGCCTCTTTTCATTTTTCTCGCGCGTGTGCCCTTCAGGACGCACTACATCCTCCAAGGGTGCCACTCGCCTCTTGACTGACTTGGTAGACATCAAAAACCCCTGGAGTCAATACTCTGTCAGGTGATCTTGTGGGAGATTAAGGGCCTTTAAGGAATAAGACCCCTGCCTTATTGCGCCCCCCTTAGAATCATCGTGAGCAACTGTCGCAGTCTGCCCTCACTACATCGTGGATCTTCTTGAACTAGGTAATCGCTAACCTACAGTTCGAGCCATGACATGAGTGCTAGTGGGCTGTGGCAGGGTTGTTGTCCACACCTCTCCCTCAACGTCTCTGGTAGTCGTGCATGACCTCTCTACTCCACATGTGAGTCTGGTCGGCAAGCTATCGTCAACCTACATCATCAATGAATCATGTCAGAATAAAATCCATAATCATAACATCTAATCAGATGCACATATGTCATATATAGAACAATCAAATCCCAATAGTCCACTCCCTAACTCGATCCGGAGTCCAAGGGTTTCATCGATGCCTCAACTTCCTTGAGGTCCAAATCTTGCACACTCAGGAGAACCGAGTCAATAGAACTTGTCTAAGTCAATACAACAAAATAACATATAATCACATCCATAATGCCTCATAATCATAATCAACGACCAATAGTATAATAATCTGGATCACTTGCAAGCAAGTGTCCTCAAAAAATAAGTTTGCTCAGTGCATGCAAGAGCGGGATGTTACATGTACTCCCCCCTCTATTTCCATCTCTATCTCTATCTATGATGTTTAATAGGGTTTACCATTTTGGTTCACTCTTTTTCATGCATTTCTTTTGGCTTAGTGCACTTTCATTTGTATCTTTTCATATTTTAGCATTTTGAAGTGATTGCGACACCCCTATATTCCAATGTTAATTGGTTGTATTTTCTAGTTTCATTGTCCTATTCTTTAGTCATTTGTGGATATTAATAAAATAATTATCTTATTTTATCTTATTATCAATACTTCTCCTTTGCATTTTGCATTGTGAAATTGAAGGGTCAAAATATTTATACATTTATTTCTCATAATTGGTAAGTTAGTAAGCACATACATCCCAATAGTTAGCTAGCACATTATTAGTAGCAAGAACACAAGCTAATAGCTAATGCTATCTTTTTAGTACATTTATTTCTCATAATTGGTAAGTTAGTAAGCACATACATCCCAATAGTTAGCTAGCACATTATTAGTAGCAAGAACACAAGCTAATAGTTAATGCTATCTTTTTAGTATTTGGTCACAACCAATTGAAATATTCTTTTATAGATAATAGAACTTTGCATAAGCAAGTCAATAATGTGGGGCAAAGTGAATTTTATTTTCACGATTATTTTAATATTAGTTTATAACTTCATAGTCAATGTCATTGTGATGTCTTTTGAGATTACAATTTTACAAAAGACGACTTTAATGCATCATTGAAGCCCTTAGCAAGTAGGTGGACATTCTACTTCTACACATTAAATAATGATTACGGGAACAAGCACTCAACTTTGAAAGTAATATGGATGCTTAATTTCAAACAAATATTTAATGTTACTCATTCAATGTTATTTTATTTTTAAATATGATCAACGTTTCCAAAACAAATGTTGATAAGATAAAGATATTCAAGGCCTTGTAATGGAACTAAATATTGCTCAACCCCTTTCATTAAGAATTTCATCTAGGAAGGGACATGCGATGACTTTATGTGATCCTTGTTGTCTTGTTTCTCCATTTTGAAAAGGTTCTAGGATGCAAATTTTAAAAACTATACTAGTTTTGGAATATTGTGCTTTTACCCATTTAAGTTAGAGTTGCATAAGATAAAAATAAAAATATAGTACAACATGCATCTTTAAAGAAAGGGTTGGGTTGGATATGAGTGTTAGTGTTAACTCTTTTACACAAAAAGAAAAGAAGCTCACCATTATGCATCACACTTTTGGGCTATCAAAATTGAAAAGCTTACATAAAATATATGAAATATTTTTTAGTTTTTTTGGGATGTAGTTGTGTAAAGAATTAAGAAATAAATGAACACTTAGACATGTAATAAGTATGTTATGTTTAAGTGTTTACTTGACGTGTGGATACTTCTCTCTATGATTGGTATTAGAAAGTTTTCTTATGATTTTCATTTAACAACAAATGGGACCATTATTGGGAAAAGATTTGTAGTTCATTTACATATATTATCTTTTGTGAAAACACTTTTATGTACAAAACCATTGTTTATCTTGTTTCAACAAATTGACTTCCATATTACAGGATCGGATGATTGTATGCAAAGCCATGACAACCTGCAAAAGAGTAGAACTGCAAATGCTTATCATGCAAATGAGGATATAGGATGTCCTTCCAAGGGTGACATGAAATTTGATATTGAGCCAAAATCTGGGTCTTGCTTTAGTCCTAGTAACCTATTTGCATCACCTCTTGAGAGGAGTTCTGTATTAGATTGTAAGGGAACTCTTGGAGGGGAAGGATTTGAATGGGATTTTCTTTTGGATGTTCCTTCAAACATTTCCTTTCAACAAGCTGAGTTTTTTCATTCCCCAGTGTGGAAATGCAAAGGTGATAAGGATTCTATGATTGATGCAAATGACCTTGAGAATCCAAACAATGAAGAAGAAATGGCTAGTAATCTATGGGGCTCGGAAGACAATTTAGAATGGAGTTCCCTATTGTGGAACCCTTCAAATGTCCCGTCTGGACAAGCATTTCCTAATGGAGCTACACTGTATTCTGGGAAAAGGCTTCCTTGAATTGTATGTTGTTTGTGTATTCAATACTTCTATAGTTTTTAATCCACTACCTTAAGGTCACTTTAAGGGGTGGATATGTTATCATGAAGATTTGATCAAGAGTGTATTATAAATGGTCTAGGTCCTCGTGCAGATGATAGTGTTGAGTAGTAAGGGCTTTGTAAACTAAGAGAGTGCTATTATATATGTAGAAAACAAACAACAAATAAAAGTGAAAGTGCCTTGCACTCGTTAAGGTGTATTGAATTTTATTCTTTTTCAAGTTGCATTCATTTGCTTAATCAAGTTTTGACTTTGAATGACACTGTTATGGCCTCTACTGGTCTGATTATATAGTGTTTGATCTTAGGAGGAATTGTATATTACTTTCATTGTGTAATTGATACAAATTTATATTATATTTCTTTATAGGAGGCTTCGAAAGTATTTTTCTTTGTATGGAAAAATATTTCCTAGGAAAAGTGTGCATTGGTGGTCTGTGCTTCCCATTTTATTCATTTAGCTCACCTTCCTTTGTACTACATGTAGACTTGTATCCAAGAGAGCCAACCAACTTCTGGAAATACCTTAAAACATAAGCAATGCATCTCCCTTTTGAGGGCAATGTTGATTATAAAATTTAATGTTAGTTTAAATTCATTTGTTTTTAGCTTAGACTATCTGTGATCCAATGCTTTTTGATCCCCCCCCCCGATGATATCTACTTCATGCATTATTTATAGAGAAAATCACTTCTTGTTGCATGATTATAGTGTAGTTGGATTGGATCAAGAAGGTATGCGCATTACATCTTTGTGTTAGCCATTGAGATTCATGGTTTTGTTGTTTCATAATGGAGAAAATGTACCTTGCCCCTTATGCATGCTATAAACAAATGCACATTACTAAATGTGTACCTAAAAATTAGAGAATGCACATTTTTATGGATTAGATGCATGGGGGTCATGCTCTCATTGTTGTTTTAAAAATAAATTCACTTGGAAGGACGAACTTACAAATACAAAGGATTTCAAAGAATGAAATTGGCCATTTAGCAATCACTTGATGCTAGCTAACTAGTTACCCAAACAATATCATTTGTTTATTCACTCGACTTTGAGAACTATTTGACTCTAGGCCAAGTTAGCTACTAGTAACATGAAATACAACCATATTAGTTTGAGTTCAAAAGGAAGTTTTGCTAATATAAACCAAAAGAGAACAGAGAAAGAACTTTTCTCCTCTCCGTTGTTCCTATTTTATTAAAGAAAATAATTGGAATTAGTAAATAAATGGATGCCATTAGTTATCTTGTGGGGTAGCACTCCAATTAGTTAATATTTTAAGTACTAAAAGACATTACTAGAATCACTAAATTAAGTGAAAAATTGTTTTCACAAGGGAGTTGATACAAGAAAGGCATTGAAATTCATAGAGATTTATTGTGTTGATCAATTCAATCATCAAGAAATCCATGCAACATATATCCTTTATTTTCCCAATGCTAGAGATATATTACTTTTCCATTTCTTATCTTCATGTCTTGTGCTCTTGTAGTTTGTAAGCTAGCCCTAGAGTTCTTTTTGTCACTACTGAGTTGCCTTTACTAGTCTATGTTGAGATTTGAATTCCTATTGGTAGGTACATACTCATTAATGTATTCTTAGCCCACATTGTAAATCAAACCTAGGGTGGAATTACCTACCAATTAACTAATAATATTTTATTATAGTTGTTCCGGGGGAAGAAGAATTTCTTGGGTTAAAACAACATTGTTATTGAACCAAGCCTTAAGCATTTGATAAACAATATGGAGTCTGCATTTTGGAGTGTGAATGATCATTGGTTATTTTTACAATCATGTTATGTGAAACAGATTGGGCTTTGCACAAAGTCTTATACCATGTTTCACATTAATTTGTGAGGTCCAACACAACTAGCCACAGGACAAGAAGCCACTAAATATGGAATTAAAATTCTGACCATCGAGAGACCAATTTCCCATAGACTCGACATAAAAGGTCTCCTAGGAAGGCCCATAATTAAGTAAATGCATGCATGATACAAAATAATAAATGCAACATAATATATCAAGCATGGACTAAAATGAATTCATTGAAACCAAATGCCCACAAACAAATTTAAACATAATCATACACAACATGCAAAATACATATATTAATAAATAACATTAAATTGTAGATTCATAAATAGAGTCATAACACTTACCTTTTAACAGAAGATAGTCCAAGAAACTTGTTGCATATGAACAAATTTTGACCTATATGTAGGAATCCAGTGTAGATTACACCCCCAAGTTGAGCTATAAGGCCATTAGGGTGAAGGAAGCAAGCTATGTGCTTCTATCTCACTTAACCCAATCCATTTGGTCTCATGGATGAACCAATATGCTCACTATAGAGCACTCCAAGCATCCCATTCAATTATCAAACAAACATAGCCAAATTCCACTTCTCTACACAACCAAAGGAATATCTCCCCTATCTTCGCTCAACAGTGCCTTGGGATATTCTTCCCTTCCAGAGATCTTTTAATGACTGGAAGAATTGACAACTGGACGGTCTTGTACTCGCTTGACACAGGGTCGATTTCGACTGCTACCACTATAACCTCTAGGTGCCATACATATGCCCCTTCCACATGCATGGGTAAATTGAGGGGATTTGAACTCAGAACCTCATCGAACATAACACTTCATATCACAACACTTGCCAATTGAGCTGCCCCCCGGGGGCTCCCTTCCAATGCTCTTCAATGCAGGAAAAAAGAGTCCAATTTGTTGAATGCCCTCTGAGAATAGCCTACAAGAATAACACTTGGCTCTCAAACATTCAATGAGAAAAAACACATAATGGTTTAGGAAGTTAATAATGAGAGGGTTAAGGGAAATGATCACTAACATTCCTTTTGACAGGAGAATGGAGTACTCATACACTTTCCTATGATGAGTGTACTCAACTCATGCTACAAAACTACACGAGTAGACTTCCCCACCAACCTCTATGTGCATTTAATGATTGGGTTCTGAGTTAATGAAGGTGGGTGGTGTTAGTCCTCGAGATGTTCTTGGTTGTCAGTGGAACGATGCTAAGGATCCTTGGAGCTAAAACTAAAAAAGGGTTTTTAAGCTACCATGCTTAATCAAGGGCGTTAAATATACTCATTAACCCTTCACAACTTGTATCCATTTCAAACATGATGATGAGGTAAACATTTAGCAAATAGGGGCAATTTCTCTTCTGTAAAATTCATGAAATACACAAAAACTTGGATGATGTCATTGATGACGTAAGCAAGGTATGATCGCCACATGGTAGATAGGTATTGGTCCAAGTGTTGTCCTGTGTGGCACCTCTGTTAGAGTAATGTGGCATTAGGTTGGGCCATGTGTTTCTCAATCAACATGATTCATCATAGAGTGCTTGTGTGGAAGAGTGTGATGGTGCACATGTGTCATTTCCGTAACCACCCACATAGATGCCCAAGTGTAAGTAGATGTGTCCAAGTGTCAGCCCCATCATTGTCCTTTACTGCCCTGTCATTATTCGGCTATGCCTCTGGTTAATATGTGACTAGGCCGTTTCCGGGATATCATGAGTGGTATCGCATGCTCGAGCTACTGTTTCTCTCAACGCCCAACACAATGCGAAGCCAATACAAGGTAGTCGCGTAACAAGGCGAAAACCACCATCACATCATTATGCCCCATCAACTTGTGGGCATCTTCACGATGCGATATGCATCGTTAGTCGTAGATTTGAAAGCACATAAGTGCTACATTTCAGACCATTGATCTTGTACCCTTTGGTAGCACGTGGTGAAATATAATCTTTTATCCCCGATCCTATCACTTGATCACTAAGATAGCCCTTTCGCTTGCGTGCGACTTCATTTCTATGCATTTTAAGCCCCTTCATGGTTTGCAGTAAGCACCTTTTCTGCATTTTATCCCCTTTTTCCTTAAATTAAGCATTTCTAAAGTAATTTTTCTGCATAGTGGCTCTAATACATATCCCCTTGCTTGATAAGAATGTAGGTTAGGGCTATACTGTCCACAATTATGTAGTTCCATTAAATTTTTTGACACTGTACTAACATTGGCTCCAACTGCTAGGATATTCAAGAATACCGAGAGGGGTGGGGGTGAATCAATATAGAGTTATTTCAACAATTTTAACCTTCATGCACTACATAAACATTAACCATTAATCATGTCATTCATCATCACATAAACTTATACACACTGCACAAAGATTTTTACGTGGTAACCCACTGGTAGAAAACCATGAAAAGTTTTCTTAATTAGTTTGAATATTTTACAGACACCAACTTGAAGGAAGCACCCACTCCCTAATTTTTCAGAACCTACTGGAAGGAGACACCAATCCCCTTGGAATATTTTAAATGATGATAGAGGATCAAATCAACCTTCAAATACAATCCCAAAATCACTTCTTAAGTTTGCATATAGAATTGCTTAGAACTGTACCTCAAATACGCAAACTTGTAAGATTCACCACAAGCTCAATTTTTCGTTTATGATATTGAAACTTGGACCTCAGATATTAAGATATCTTCTCCTTCTAATGAAACAAGTGGAATTCAATTTGGACCTACCAAGTTTTAGATATAACCATTTTATCTCGAACACCTGTTTTGGACTAGTTTTTGGATTAGTCGCAAACCCTAACTTCCAACAAGTATAACTTCGTACCTATAATGAATCATGATCTAAAACTTGTACCCAATCTTCTTCGATATCTTCTCTAAAATTCCTCCTAGTTTCACTCCTTGAATCTGTTAAGAACCAAATATCAATATAGCATAGATAAACCTCAGAAATAGTACTCAACGCCTTGCAAAAGAGATAATTTCAGATAATAAGCCTCTTCAAGGGGCAACCTCTTTTTACCCCACTTAAATGTTCAAGTACAAGATGATTCCAAATGAAAATGTCTCCTTGGTATATATAGGAGACTAGGAGGTATAATTACAACTAATGGCCTAAAGCCGACATAAATAAAATACCATTACTAATATAATATGCCCCAATTAAGGGGTAATGAGCCAATATTAGGACTTAAGATGCCCCTCCCCTTGAGACAAGTGTTGTCCGCAATGCTTGAGTAATGATACTTGAGCAACTCAAGATATACGTATAGAAGACTCATCTTCCCAGTGGAATCTTGACCGATGGTTTCCTCCATTTAATGAGATACTCACGAAATGGATCTATTCCTCGATTGACAGAGATTCTTGTGTTAGTGATGGCTTGGGGCTCCAATATGATTTTCCTTCTCGTCAAGTTCGTCAATATAGTTTGGTGGAGATCTTGTAAGCCTATAACCTTCTTTAAAGCATGAAACATGGAAAATTGGGTGTACTTTCGTGAAGATAGGACAACACCAATTTGTATGCTATAGCACCAATCTTTGCAACACCTTATGAGGGTGCAAATTACTTTGTGATAATTTATTATCCTTCCTAACTTGCTTGCTTGGGGATGTCTGTTTGTTTGGTTGCAGTCTTAAAATACCCAATCCCTACTTCAGAGCTTCTTTCCCTCTGATGTTGATCTGCTTGTTGTTTTCATGCGATTTTGTGCCATGGTCGGGTTGTCCTTTAGATTTGGAGAACTTCTTGTTGATTCGATGTGATCTTCCCCTTTACTTGAACCTTAGATTTTCTTTAGAGAAGAAGTGATGGAAGGCCGGTGGTATCCTCAAAATTATATAAATGGTGTCATTTTGTTGGAGTATGAAAGGAAGTGTTATACCACCGATACGCCAAAGGGTAACCATTTGAACCATTATGTTTGTTTATTAGAGACAAACAACGAAGGTAATGGACATTTGTTCACTATCTCGGTTGTCCATCTGATTGGGGATGATGGGATGAGCTATGAGCCAATTGAATTGCCAAAACAATGTTAGCTAAAATGTCCAGTGAAGATGGGATCTGTCACCACAATAATCTTTGGGCTGCCATGTAGCTTTTAATTATGTCTCCGAATCGGTGGCATTGCTAGCTTTGAAGGGATGAGAGAGTGCACAAAGGGTGTCTCTTTGATATGAGTCGATCTATCAACAATCACCCGTGATGACCTCTTTCCTTTAGACTTTGGTAACCTGTGATGAAATCCATGAAACCTCCTCTAGCAATGACTTGGGATGGATAATGGTTGTAAAAGACACGGGGTCTTAATTATATTTTGTTGGAAAACCAAACCCGATGCGCACAAACCTTTGAACATGGAGTTTAGGCCATCCCCAAAAAAATCCTTCTTGACTCTATGGTAGGTTTCAAAATTCCTGAGTGCCACTCTGGAGAGGTGTGCAATTCAAATAATACCTTTTGTTTGAGTTAGGAGTTCTTACATAAAATATAGATCTTTGTACCATAGTGAATCATTTTCCATGGAAATGTATCACGATGCTGGAGATCTCTTTGCAACCTTTGAATGAGAGTCCACCTTTTTCATCATTCTTCCATTCATCCCTTGCTTCTATTATCCAATCGGGTTGGATGATGAGATAACCGCACGAAGAAAGACCTCAACATCTTCATGCTTCTTGAGTGCATCGCCACAACATTTTGCTTCCTTTTATAGATGATTTCAAAATCGCAGCAATATCTTGATTTACCCATTTTTTTGTTCTTAGAAGATAGTCTTTGTTCAAGTATTTAAAGACTATCATGATCATTTTGACAGCAGAGTGCCTACCTATTAGGTAAGAGGTAGCAATTTCTTCAATGCATTGAAGTATTGCCATCATTTCTTTCTCATAAATGGGTTTTGTTGTAAGTCGTTTCCTTGGTCGACTTTCAAAAGATAGGAACCTTCCTTCTTGCATTAGGACAACAATTCCATTTCAGAGGCATCACATTCCTGATAAAGGTTTTGTGAAGTCTAGAGTGGTCAAGACAGGCTTTACATCCCCTCTTAAGTTGTTCAAAAGCTTTAGTTGCCTCTAGAGTCCATGAAAATCGTCCCTTCTTAGTTAGTGCCATTAAGGTCTTTGCTATTCTTCCATAGTTCAGAATAGAGCTTCTTGGTAACACCATCCAAAACCAAAAATCCTCTAAGATTCTTCAATGTTTTGGAATCAGCCAATCCATCATGGCCTTAATCTTGTGGAGTCTACCTTGACACCATTAACGAGATGTCTGTTAAATACTCTTCCTCCTTTACTCAAAAGAAACATTTGGATGGTTTGGCATATAGTTGTTGCTCCTTTAGTAGTTGCTTGTCTTTATATGGCACATGATCCTCCCAAAGACAGTATAGATTAGTATGTGTTAAAAAATATTAACACAAATTTTGAAGGAAGGGCTTGAAAAATGGAATTCATCCCAACCCTTGGAATGTGGAAGGTGAATTTGTAAAGCCAAAAGACATGACCAAATTCCTGTGGCTAACTATGAGTTTGAAATGTTGTTTTGGGATATCTTCTTTCTTCATTTTGATCTGATGATACCTTGGACGAAGATCCAATTTTGTGAGAATAGATTGCTCCATAGTTCATCTAACAATTCATCCCAATGACAGGAATGAGAAGCATCTTGTAAGTGATCTTGTTGAGCTCTCTATAATCACGACATGCGCCATGAGTTATGTTTCTTGAATACCATTACTGCTTGGTGCAAAGTAAGAACTTTGGCTAGGTCTAATAATGCCAACCTCTAACATTTCTTCAACCATGCACTCAGTTCACTCTTCTTGCGTAAGGGTATCTGTATGGCACGATGTTAGGAGGAACACTCGAATTAGTTGAATTTCATGATCATGATTTCCAGTGGGTGAAATACCTTTTCAGGAATAATATCTTCAAACTCTTTTTTGGAATGCTTGTCAATGATCCTTGGAGTTCTTGAGGAATAGATGAAACTATATGTTTGAACATCTAGTGAGCATAGTTGTGCTGTGCCTTGATGCCTCTTTTTCAATAATTTTTGTCGTAATAGTTAGGGCTTATCACCTTCTGAGGGTTTCCCTATGATACCCTTAACTCAATTTCTTTTTCCTTCTAATGAAAATTTCATGAAAAGTTCTTGAAAATTAAAAGCCACTCTTTCTAATGATTGTAACCATTAGTTCCTAGTACAACATCACGCACCACCCATGGGTATAACAATCATTGGACTATTCGTAACACTTCTTCCCCATAGTAAGATTGATCTTATTGCATTTTCACGAACAATTATTAGTTCCTCCATCTACAATCATTACTTGAAACTTCTGGCGGATATACAAAACAATTGAGATTTTTGGCTAATTGATAGTGAATGGAATTATGAGTACTACTGCCAGAATCAGGTAGGACTATTACCTTTCTTTTTATTCTTGTCCTTCGATCTTGAGGGTTTGATGCTAATTCCGACCAATGCATTACCGCGATATGGAGTGGGAGTCAACTCTTCAGAGGCAATTGCTTCTACATTTTCATCTTGAGATGGTTCTTATTCTTGTTCTTCTTCCTCTTCTACCAATCTATGTAGAATAATTTCTTCTCCTACACTTTTCCATTATTGTGCTTCTTTGTCACAATTAAAGCATAAACCTTTTCTTTTCTTTCCTCCAATTGTTGGTGTCAACCTTGTAGGTTGAGAATTTTTTAAGAAGAAGACATTGTTCTCTCTATAGATGTTGATTGGTCCTTCTAGTAGCCATGGCCATATTTTACTTTCAACATTTCTTACCACCTTAAATGCGTTACTCAATGATTTGGGTTCCCAAAGGCGAACCTCATGGACGAATGTTATCCTTTAAGTTCCTGAATACATCAGTAAAGTGCTCATCACGGAATATGGTTACCTTTATATTCAATCTTTGGGAAGTTCTCAATGTGTGAAAATGGCCAGACCCTTTTGCTTGAAGTTTATCAATTGGCTAAAGAATGTATTGCTCCTTATATCCTCATGAGTGTGTTATCATTTCTTCGTGAAAATTGTCCAGTGATGAGTGAGTTGCGAGAACAAAATAATCGATACCATACAAATTGATTAGTTTCTACATATAAAGAAGCAATTAATACCTTTGTGTATGGCACATTATGGGGGTCAAATAATTGCTTGCTCCTCCTGAGTATCATGTGATTGGGTCCTTGCCATGAACTTCCTCATATCCAATCTTAGGAACGTGGTTGGTCTTCAAGCCAAGATTTAAGTTTCTCCATTTTTATTCACCTTCCTTGTGTCCTCATCATGAATTTCATGGGATGCATTTTTTCACTTTCAGGTGTCTTCTACGTTATGAAATTTTTTCAATACTTCCATGATCTCCCCTTTCAAATACATCCATCTTAGTATCCAACTTAGCTTCCATTGAATCCATCTTCTTTTGTAGTTCATTTTGTCCCTACACATTTCTTCACCTTATCAAAGAGTCAGAGTAGGATTTTGAGGCTTTTTTGGTGTAGAAGTCCCTTTTTGGTGGCATGTTGGCCAAGAGTATCACTTTTTGAACCTTGATTTTTGGTGGTTACGCTAGACAATATTTCATTTGTATCTCCCAAGTTTCATTATACAGGTATTAAAATTTCTTTTATGTAGTTCTCGATATTTCTTCTCTACAATGCCATGGAATGCAGTCAAAGTGGATGTGCCAAGTGGAATTTATGGTAACTTCCCCACAACATGATTCTTGGCCTTTCGGGGAGATCTCACTTGTGTCTTATGCCCTCACAAAATAATTGATATAAAATTAGAAACTCACACCATAAATACTACAAAATACCCACGATCCAATGAGATCAGTCCCTCTGAATTTGGATACTCTAGGAAAGAAGTTATGATTGTTTTACACGGAACACCTTCTTGAGACTAGTCAATAGGACTAGTGGATACCTATCTTACGGATATCTACAAATTTAAGATGACCAGTGAACTTTTACCATAGATACCTTACTTATTTACGTGAATATCCTTCATATTTCATGGTCTGAAACATTACAAAAAAACTTTTATAGCGAAAATTCGCAATGACTTAGTTCGGGGATGATTCCAGGAACCCTATCTTGTCTGAGGCTATATCTCCGAAATTATAAGGTATCTCCGAAAGTATAAGGCCCCAGGAGCTGAATTTTGAACCCAAGGTACCTTGTTCTGTATACTAAATACCCTCCACGTTGTTCCTTCTGAAACATTGTAGAAAACAAGTTATAGCAAAAATGCCAAGGTGTCTCATATGTAGCAGCGAAACCCCAAGACCTTGAGCTCTGATACCATATGTTAAGAACCAAATATCAATATAACAAAGATAAACCTTAGAAAAAGTACTCAACACCTTGCAAAAGAGATAATTTCAGATAATAAGCCTCTTCGAGGGGGCAACCTCCTTTTACCCCACTTAAATGTTCAAGTACAAGATGATTCTAAATGAAAATGTCTCCTTGGTATATATAGAAGACTAGGAGGTATAATTACAACTAATGGACTAAAGCCGATATAAATAAAATAACATTACTAATATAATATGCCCCAATTAAGGGGTAATGAGCCAATATTAGGGCTTAACATAATCGTCCCTGGAAAAAGTTATAGAGAAAATGGAAAGATGACTTGTTTTGAAGAAGAAAACCCTAGTTTTAAAAACCTTGACTTCCACTGAGTATAACTCCAAACTTGTAACGAGTCAAAACCTGAAGTTCGTACCCAATATTCTTCGCTATCTCTTCTGAAACACCTCCAATTTTCTCTATTTGAATTGTTCTAGAAAAAAAGTTATATTGAAAATGCCAAGATGACCTTCAAAGAAAACTCTAGAACAAATCATCACAAGACTTCATCTTCCCTTCAAATTTCTCCCTTCTTCACTTCATCTTCCCTTATAAATTCGCTCCTCTTTCTTGGATAGGTTGAGTTTGTGTAATGAAAATGCCAAATGAGTCTCCTCTTATTTATATGAGTCGTCTCCACATGAGGGGGTGCGACCAAGGGTCACAAATTTTGGGTCGCACCTCTTCCTTAAGGATGGATGACCTTAGGGGCTTCTTTACTTTAATTTAGTGGCTTCTTCTCTTGGATTTAGGGGCTTCTTCACTTGGCTTTAAGGGCTTCTTCTCTTAGTTTTAGGGGCTTCTTCACTTAACTTTAGGGATTTCTTCACTTGGTTTTAGGGCTTCTTCAAGGCTCCTTCAAGGCTTGATTTGTGTACAATTCAAAGTGGGCATGTGGAAATAACCACATGCTATCTCATTTTGTGAGGGCCATGCTTAAAAGCTATGCCATAAGAGGACCACTTTGGAGTTATATACACTTATGTCAAGGCTCCTTCAAGGCTCTTCATGGATTCTTCAAGTGGACATACCATCATCAGTTCTAGAGACTTATGGGCTTTGATTTAGGGCTTCTTCTAAGGTTGACATGAATGAAAACCAATTTTCCAACAATCTCCCCCTTTGGCATTGATGGAAACTTAGTAAAAAAACTGTGATCCCCTATCTTCGTGCTCTGATCCCAATGATTGTATTATTCTCTTGTCTTCATGCTGACTCCCCATGTATTCATGCTTCTAGTTTTACTGTTTTTCTCCCCCCTTTGACATCAATGGTAAAGGGTAACTCCCCATGATAATATTCCCTTTTTTGTTCTTACAGAAGATTATGGAAATCAATTTGGAGCAGAAATTACTCCCAGGTTTTGTCGAAGATACTTAAACGTCTCCCTAGGAAGAGGATTTGTTAAGATGTTTGCAATCTGTTCTTTTGTCCTAATGTACTCCAACTTGATATTCTTTTTTGTGACTCGTTCCTGCAGAAAGTGGAATTTAATAGGAATATGTTTGATCTTGGAATGCATCATTGGATTCTTGGAGAGGCTTATAACATTGGTGTTCTCACATAGTATCATAATAATCTCATCATATCTCACTTATATTTCTTGTAGGGTTTGCTTCATCCAGAGAATTTGAGTAAAACATGTTGTTGTTGTGATATATTTTTCTTCTGTTGTGGATAATGATGTTGAAGATTGCTTCTTGCTCAACTAGGACACTAAGCAGTCACCTAAGTAGAAAGCTACTCAACTTGTACTTATTTTGTCATCAATACTTCCTGCCCAATGTGCATCTGTGTAGGCGATCATAGTTAACTCATTTCCTTTCGGATACCATAGCCCAAAAGTTTTTATTCCTTTAAGATACATGAAGATCCTTTTCACTGCTAGAACATGGGTTTCCTTTAGTGTCGCTTGAAATCTTGCGACTTGTCCAACGACTTGCATTACATCTAGTCTTGAAGCTGTCACATAGAGTATAATACCAATCACTGATATGTAGAGTCTTTGATCTGCTTCTTTAGATTCATCATCTTTTCTCAACTTGCAACTGATAACCATAGGAGTACTCACAGGTTTACTGTCTTCCATTTTGAACTTCTTTAACATTTCCTTGATGTATTTGGTTTGGGAAATGAAAATTCCTTCATCTAGCTGAGATATATGGAGTCCCAAGAAGAAAGTCAAATCCCCAAGTAGGGACACTTCAAATTCATTATGCATATCCTTTGCAAACTTCTGACTCAATCTATCATCATCACTTCCAAAGATGATGTCATCAACATAAACTTCAATGATAATCATGTTATATCACAAGTTGTAGGTTGGGAAAATCCCAACCCAATCGCAAGGCACGTGCTACAACTTGGGAATCCTAGACCCAATGTCACCTCGATGTAGGTCCCGCACTTCAAGGGTGACTAGGTCACTTCAGGAGGCGATCCCAGTGACCCTATGGGTATTGAGATGGAGATGGAGGGAAGTGGAAGTAAATCCCCTAGAGGTCAATTCTAAGTGGAATGAAAGGTAGACAAAGATGCCTTGCAAATTAAGTAATTTCTGCCCCACAAGTATAGTACTTTTCCGGATGATTGTACTTGCCCAAGACATAAGAAATCACACTTTGCAATGATATATGTTAGTTGGATCAACAAGTTAAGCTTGTTTTCCCTAATTTGCAGCAGTAGATATAAACTTATATTGGAAAACAAACACCTAAAATCAACATATAAATATCTATACTAGTTAGGTAAATCAACATCAAACTTAGCAATGAATATAGGCTGAAAATTGGCACTTAAGAAGCTAGATAAGATGGCTACGGTAAACATGTGTTTTCTACATAAAATTGCAGCCTTATGGCTATAGAATTCAGTGACAAGAAACAACAAAATCAACAATGAAAATTTGCAAAGAACTAGCTCAAAGATGAGCCCTAGTTAGTAGAGTAAATGAACAAGGTTAGAGAGCTCGTCTAAGGTTAGTTTAAGAGTATGAGGGTGTTAATAGCTAGGGTTATGCAACCCTAATGGTTGTAGGTTAAAGTTGATAACAATTAGAGTATTGGGAGAGAGGGTATTCCCTTGTGTGGGGAAACTCCTCTCGATGAGACAAATCAAATTCAAGCAAGAGAACTTTTAGAAGGTCAAAAATTACATTTCCCAAGGCAATGATTTTATATCTCCCATGCAAAAACGAGTATGACTAGTGCCTTTACTATTGGGTTAATGGAGTCAAAGGAGCTTAGATAAGTTACCTCCTTGGGGGTGTAATCCCTTTTACTTCCCAAGGCAAGTTTCTCTATGCTAGGGTTTAGGCTAAGAGGGTGTATGCCCTTATACTTCTCTTAGAAAACCCTTAGCTAAGCAATAAAATGAAGCATATAGTGATGAAGACTAAGGTGGGGGTATATGCCCTTATACTTCCCACCTAGTTCCTAGAACAATAACCTTGACTTGAAACAAATGATAGAAAGAAAGTACAAACCATACCAATTTAATGAAATATGCCAAGATAATCCATCACAATAGCAATAGAACAACCTTCCAAGGCTAGCGTATCACTTCTTCCATCAATCATTCATATGTATATCCATACACAAGTGCACAAGAGATAAAAGAGCTAAGGGGGCCGAAAATTTCAAGCCAAGTTTCTCACAAGAGGGAACGTTATGATTAAAATGAGATCTTATGATCTCTATTTATACAAAATTTAGCTAAGATAGCTTGTCCAAAAAATAAGGAGTAAAACACAAGATTAGGGGTCAACAACCCTAATATTTTCCTCTTAACAAAGTAATATTAAACAATTCATGTAAAATTTCACTTTTTGCACAAATTAAACCCTAATTTAGGAGGATGTCACCCCTTTAGGGGATGTTTTTCCACTATGAGGAAGTCGTTGGTGTTGGAGAAGCATGGATGAGCCTCCAAAGGCCACATGTCAAGCATCTAGACACTCATATCATGGTGAAGACCCTTCTCCTCATTGAACGTCCATGTGCCAAAAAGTGGCGTCTCATCACCATGCCCTAGCTCCCAAGATCATGACGTCATGCTCAAAACATGGAACGTTTTTCCCCTCCTGGGAAAATCGTTTGGAAAGTAATGGATGGGATAGGTTTTCCAAATCATATTCAAGGCCATCCAAGTCATATTTCTCTCATCTGGCATGTGGGCCCCTGACATCCAACTTGTGGGCTTGTAGCCCCATAGAAGCCCAAGATAGGCTCGTTCTCCCGAAACTATCCACTAGCTAGGTCCTGCAAAGACAAATGAACATGCCCTCCAAGGATCTCAAGTCATAACATCATGATAAGTGGATCCAACCAATAAACAAGCCATTTAAGAATGTGCATCAAAGATCACTATATCAAACATTTAACAACTCAAAGACACTATGAAACTTGTCAAGCTTAAGTATGGGAGGGTTGACAAGGTGCCCCTCTTTATTCCATTGAAAGTGGATGAGGTGGTAAGGGCCAAGACTCTATGGGAATAGTGCTCATGACATACAAAGGGTCGTAGTGTCTCATTCATGGGTTCCTTTATAGAGGGTTTGTGGTACCTTCATCTGCAATGAACTTTTTCCAAGCCCATCAATTGCCTTTTATCTTTATTTCTTTATTTTCTTTTAATATAGCATAAGGAGAGATTGAAGGTCACTTCCCTAGCATGGTGAACAGGTGGTGGGAATGTCACACACAAATACCTAATGGAAATGAGAAGGCTGGCTTGTGATGAGACCCCCTTTCTCTCAGCCATGCAACTGAGAGACATTTCCCTGGTTTGGTGACCAGATGATGACAATTTCATACCACTAGGTATCCATGGACATGATAGGTCGGCTTGTGATGAGACCTCCTATCCTTCATCTAACTTTATAATCATTTTATTATATTGCTGGTCCCTTTTATTCAAAGATAAACTTTTCATTGATTTCTTGGGTGATCCCTAGGCGAAGCATCTGGAAGGTTTATATAAGGATTTTATCTTTTACCCAACACCAACCCCTCTGGGCCTTTAGCCCCTTCTTCCCATAGAATGAGTGACAACCCCTTCTTGGGTCAATACACCCTAAAATCCCAAGAGATAAGGAAGCAGAGGGGAACAATGATGGAAAGTGGTAAGTATGGTCAGGAACAGTACAATGGCTCATTAAGGGAGTTCCCAGTAGAAAACCCATACCCAAGGAAAACCACTTACTAGGGAACAATGTCAACCACCAAGGTGAAGCAGGGAAAAAGGCATAATGTCCAAGCACATATCATGAAATCTAGAGAAATCTAAGATACAATATAATCAAATGGATTAAATATTGAAATAATGCTCACCATAATACTAACTTGTACCTCATGGAGCAAGGCCCACTGCCTTTGGAAAGCCAGCTGGTGTTGTGGATTCCATATGAAAAACCGTGACCATATGTGGTGGTGAATGGGTTTTCCATCTGTGCAAAAGAGTACTGTTGGTCATCTAGTCTCTTAACAATCCATATCTGCAACCTGAGGGCCTCGAGACATAATATCCTTAGTTATCCACAAAATGGGGATAACAAATCATATTGCCTTGAACCACTTTTATGTAGAGGTTACTATCTGCATTTCCCCTTCTGAATCCTTGTTGCTGTAAGCACTTGTCCAATATTGAATACCAAGCTCTTAGAGCTTGCTTAAGTCCATACAGATCTTTCTTCAGTTTGCAAACATAGTCTTCTTTTTCTGATAGTAGAAACCCTTTTGGTTGTTCTATGTAGACTTCTTCTAATTCTCCATTTAGAGAAACCGATTTTACGTCCATCTGATACCATTTGATCATTTTGGAGCATGCATAAGCCAAGAACATTATGATTGATTCCATTTTGGCCATGGGAACAAATGTTTCTTCAAAATCTATTCCTTCAACTTGAGCATATCCTTTGCACACTAGTCTTTCTTTGTTTCTGGTTACCTGTCCATCTTCGTTTAGCTTGTTTCCGAAGACCCATTTTGTCCCAATCACATTTTTGTCCTTTGTTCTTGGAAGTAGTTCCCACGTCTCATTCTTCTCTATTTGATTTATTTCTTCTTCCATAGCCTTGATCGAATTTTCATCATTTCTGGTTTCCTCATAGTTACTTGGCTCAACTGTGGACAATAATGAAAAATGTCCTTGTTCAGGTGTCTGTTCTTGCCTTCTTCTTCTGGTTTCTACTCCAACACTTCTATCTCCAATGATTTGTTCTGGTGGATCATTCTTCTAAACCCGATAGTTAGATGTCCTTGAAGATGTCCAAAAATTTTGTTGGTTGTTTTCTTCTTGTTCAAATTTTGGTTACTTATCTTCTTGTTCTTGTTCTTTTTCTTCCTCTTCTTCTTTCTTTAGTTCTTCATTTTCCTATTCTTCAAAGATGTTTAAATTTCTAGTTTCCTTCCTAGTCTTCAATTAGTCTGTTTCATCAACTTTTACATTGATTCTTTCCACTATCTTGTTGAGTCTTAGATTGTAGAACTTATATGTTTTTCTTTTGCATGAGTACCCAACAAATATGCCTTCGTTCACCCGAGAGTCAAATTTTCCAATCTTCTTGTCTTCTCTTTTTATGTAACACTTACTTGCTTCCAAACACTCTAAAGTGCTTAAAATTAGCTAGCCTTCCTTTCCATAACTCATATGGAGTCTTTTCACTATTACTTCTGATAAATCCTCTGTTCAAGATATGAACGACTGTATGCACTGCTTGTCCCCACAATATATCACTTAGCTTGGAGTCATTCAACAAAGTTCTAGACATTTCTTGTACAATTCTATTTTTCCTTTCAACAACTCCATTTTGTTGAGGTGTTATAGCTGTTAAGAATTGCATTTTTATTCATTTTTCTGCATAGAAATCCATGAATTCATCTGAAGTAAACTCACCTCCATTATCTGATCTTAGGCATTTTATTTTCAAATCAATTTCATTTTCAACTAGTTCCTTGAATACACTGAAACATTCAAAAGCTTATGAATTTTTCTTGAGGAAGCAAACCCAGGTCATTCTGGTTTAGTCATCAATGAGTAGCATGAAGTATTGTTCACCATCCAGTCCTTTTGTTCTCGTGGGCCCACATAAATCAGTGTTTACAATCTCCAATGGTTTTATTATAACATATTCCTTTGTCTTGAATTCAACTTTTGTTTGTTTTCCATGCTGATAATGCTTGCACTTAGTATTCATTGGATATGTAATTTCTGACATTTCTCTTATAGTTTTCTTCTTGTTGATCTTGATGAGATTATCAAAGTGTATATGGATGATTATCCTATGTTAAAGTCAACTTTCATCTTCTTTTCCCAAACAACATATTTCGTCTTCGATCTCATTCAAGATGTATACGTTGTCTTGCTGCTGTTGCCACTAGTCTGCGTGATCCTTCTTTCCTTATTTCAAATTCTTTTGAATTGAATATGTGTGTCCCTGATCACACATTTGGCTCACACTTAGAAAATTATGCTTCATATTTTCAACAAGTAGGAAATTTTCTGGCACAACATCTTTGTTTCCAAGACTGATTGTGCCTTTTCCTATAATTTTTACTGAGTTATCATTGTAAAACATGATAGACCCCTCCTTTTCTTTATTTAATGGTACAAATATGCTTTTGTCTTCAGTCATATGCTTTGAGCATCCACTGTCAATATACCAATGGCTTCTTCTATTTTGGGCTTGTAAGACAAACCCACATTCGCCAACCTTCAAATCTTCTTGCTTTCTTTTCCAAGTTCTTTGTTGTTCCCCTGTATGATTGAAAGGAACATGCGTAGTTTCCCTTGAAGAAACTATCAAATCTCTTTTTCAATTTATGGCTATGTGTCCAAAATTGTTACATTTGTAGCATTCAATTTCATAACCTAGAGCACCAAAATTGTTATAATTTCTATTAAACTCCTTAGGAGGCTTTCTGGGACAATTGCGTTCATAATGATTCTTGAGATTTTCATAGCTACTTATGTTCCATGTGTTTCTACCCTTTGCATAGGCTCTACAATTTATGGCTTTATGCCCAAAATTATTGCAAGAATAACAGAAGACAAGAAGAATGTTTTGGGTACCTGGCTGTGAATGGTCTTCTAGTTGGCATTGTTTTTCTGAAATCATGATCTTCTTCTTGGGTCTTCTTCATTGCTGGTTGCTGATTCCATGTTCATGTAAATGCATGATCTTCTTTATTTCTGGTTTTTGTATGTCCTTCTTTAGAGGCTTTCATTCTTCTTTCTTGATGGAACCCTTGATAGTATCTGCATAACTTCTTTTCTTTGCTTCATTTCCTGTCATCATAGAGCTTGAACCTTCATCAATATTATTTTGTTTATATCCAAGTCCAAATTTGTCATAGAATGATTTTTGATTGCAAGTGATTTCATCCAATATTTTGGTGCTATTGCCAAAATTTAGTTGGATGTCCTTCTGTAGTTCCTTTCTTAGTGAGACTATTTCAGCTTCCAGATTCTCTTTTATTTTATTTTATTTTCTTCCAGTTGTCTCTTGAGTGTTTCTTCAATCAATTTGGCTTCTTCCAACCGAATCCTTATATCTATGATAGTTTTCTCGGCTTCTTCAAAATTTTTGCAAGGGTTTTGAAAGCCTTCCTTCAATTTACTTAACTTTTCTTTGAAAGACTTATTTTTCTTCCTTGCTATTCTTAGATCACTTAAGGCATTGATCAATTCTGTCTCAATATTCATTTATCGTCCTTATTCATAGTCTCATTCATTATTTTCAGTAGTTTCCTCTTGAGTCTCTAATTCCATGAAGAGTACTCTTCTTGAGTAACTGCCACTATCATCATCTTCATCAGATGATGAACTATCATCTTTTGAATAGAGATTTTTTTTTAAATATTCCTTTATTTCTTTCCTTATCTTTTTTATGATATTTCTTTTCTTTCTGAGGAACTTCTTTTTCACTATCTGAACCCCTTGCACAAGGATATTTGGAAGCAAAATGGCCAACTTTACCACAATTAAAACATTTGAAAGGAATATTACCTTTTTACTTTCCGGTTACTCTTTTAAGCTTTCTCACAAAGTTGACTTCTTCTTCATTGTCTGAATCATCATTATTGCTAGAGCAGGGTTTTGAGCTTGTCTTGTTCTTTCTTGTCTTCTTGGAGGCTTTGAAAGCTGCTTTCCTTCTGGATGGATTTTGTTGTTCTAGTCTCATTTCATATGTTATAAATATTCCATGTAATTCATCCATGCTCAATATAGCTAGATCTTGTCTTTCTTCTAGAGCTGAGATTTTAGGGTCAAATCTCATTGGGAGAGATCTTACTATCTTTTGCACAATAACTTAATTTTCAATATTTTCTCCTAGTCCTCTTATAATATTCACAATTCCATCAACTCAGAAAATAAATTGCAATATATTCATCTTCCTTCATTCTCAGATGTTCAAATTGTCCTTTGTAAGTCTGAAGCTTGACCCCTTTGACTTTAACATCTCCTTCATAAACATTCTTGAGCTTGTCCCATATTTCCTTTGCAGAATCAAAATGCATAACCTTAACAAATTCTGAACCTGTTAGACCATTTAGAATGACACTTATAGCCTTTGAATTGTATTCACTCAACTTTTTCCCAGCATTATCTATTGGGGGAGAAGCTAGTGTAGTGTATCCATTTACTACTACTTGCCAAACATCAAATCCATGTGCCTACAAAAATGATCTCATACTTATGCTTCAAAAAACATAATTTTTCCCATCAAATAATGGTGTTCCATTTTTGGTAAATTCTCCTTACTTATCCATGATCTGCCTTCTAGTGGTTAGTCTATTTCTGAAGGAACCCGCTCTGATACCAATTGTTAAAAAATTCAAGAATACTGAGAGGGGGGGAGGGGGGTTGAATCAATATATAGTTATTTAAATTTTTTTAAACTTCAAGCACTACATAAAAATAAACCATTAATCATGTCATTCATCATCACATAAATTCATACACATTGCACATATATTTTTACGTGGAAACCCAAATGGGAGAAAACCACAAACTTTTCTTAAGTAGTTTCAAGATTTTACAAGCACCAACTTAAAGGAAGCACCCACTCCCTGAGTTTTCCAGCACCTATTGGAAGGAGACACCAATCCCCTTGGAATATTTTAAATGATGATATAGGATCAAATCAACCTTCAAATACAATCACACAACCACTTATTAAATCTGCATACAAAACTACTCAGAACAATACATCAAATCTGCAAACTTGTAAGATTCACCACAAGCTCAATTTTTCATTTCCGATTCTGAAACTTAGACCTCAGATATTAGGATCTGTTATCCTTCTAATGCAGCAAGTGGAATTCAATTTGTACCTACCAAGCTTCAGATATAATATTTTTTTTTTGAACACATGTTTGAGACCAATTTCTGGATTAGTCACACACCCTAACTTCCAACAAGTATAACTCTATACTTCTAATGAATTAGGATCTAAAAATTATACCCAATATTCTTTTATATCTTCTCCAAAATTACTCCCATTTTTTCTCCTTGAATCATCCCTGAAAAAAGTTTATAACGAAAATGACAAGATGACTTGTTTTGAAGAAGAAAACCCTAGTTTTAAAAACCTCAACTTACACTGCGTATAACTCCAAACCTGTCATGAGTTAAGAACTAAAATTCATACCCAAGATTCTTTGCTATCTCTTCTAAAACACCTCCAAGTTTCACTATCTGAGTTGTGCTAGAAAAAAAATTATATCGAAAATGCCAAGATGACCTTCAAAGAAAACCATAGAACAAATCATCACAAGACTTCATCTTCCCTTGGAATTTCTCCCTTCTTCACTTAATATTCACTTGTAGATTCACTCCTCTAGGATGAAATTTGCTCCTCTTTCTTGGCTAGGTCGATTTGGTGTAATGAAAATGCCAAATGAGGCTCCTCTTATTTATATGAGTCTTCTCCACATGAGCGGGTGCAACCAAGGGTCACAACTTTTGAGTCACACCTCTTCCTTAAGGATGGTCGACCTTAGGGGATTATTTAATTTAATTTAGGGGCTTCTTCACTTGGCTTTAGGGGCTTCTTGTAATTCCCATCTAATAAATAAATATAAATCCAGACATGAAGCTCAATGTAGGAAAAATTTAATAAAATTTCAGTAATTTATAATGGTAACAATCATACCTGTCATGAAGAACCAACATACATTCAAGTGTCTTGGCCTTAGAGGTGTAGCGCTAACTTTATCATTGATCTGGAGAAAAACCTGCAACAACAAAATGGAGGACAACTCTCCACCCAATCATAGACCATGATACCTAATTTTTGGTAGCAGGTCACCCTCGAGCTCCCAATCTACTACTCAACCAACATTCTTATCCCTTCTTCTCACTATAGACCAACCAAAGAGAGATGATCCTTTTTTCATTTCTTTCCCCTTTATATAGAGTCCATTTAGTAAAGAACCCAATCCCTAGAGTTCATTATTTTATTATTTATCATATTTTAGGGTTTCTCCATTGAATATAGTTACTTATTTTACCATTCTATTTAATTACTGAGATATCCATATTATTTTTTTTATTATGAACCCTTGTAAGTATAATTATTATATATTTATTTATTAGTATTTATTCCATTAAGTATTTATTATGACTGTTTTAGGAGAATTATTATATTCTTGATATTACTATTATTATTTATATTTAATAATAATAATGTGAGTCATGACATACACCCCTCCTTCAAGGAACTTTGTCCTGAAGTTATCTTGATTATGTTTCTTATAGGCTTTTAATTAGCTCACCATCCTCCACAACACCCTCTATTATCTCTTGTACCTTCCACAACACCCTTTGTTGGACTAGTATAAAGCCAACAAAGTGACTATAACATGCATCGAAAGTCCACATCACAACACTGAGGAAGCGCACGTACTCTCTAGCCATCTTTCTCGACTTTTAGAACCAAGATTAAAGCCTACCGGTCTATCAAGAGGCCCCAAGGCTCGATACCTCATTGTAACATTATGACATCAATTAAGTGAGTACAATAGTGGTAATTTTTTTTTTTTAAACATAGATTGAACAAGGACTAAGCGACAATAACATACATCAATGTACACACATTCTATTCTCATCCACATCAATACATAGTAAGAATTAGACACATCGTCACTGCTACTAAACTCAATCATATCACATAAAGATATCAATGATACCTACCCTGCAAGGTTAGGACCTCTAAGACACATAATCAACGCTCAAGTCAAGTGTTCATCCGATTTATTTTGAGCATTTAAAGTCTGGGGAATGACCACTGTTCTGAGGAACAAGGAGATATCTAATTCCCTTATCCAATCTTATTATAACAATCAATCTTATAATTCAATAACAATTATTTAATAAAACTCATACTCAAGAATCAAACAATTCAATATTTTAAGATCTACATCACACCATACCAAGTCTAAACATCTACATACCAAGTCTAAACATCTACAGGTAACATAAAGGAATTTACAAACAAAATGTAACAACCATTTGTTTATCTAACTATATATATATATATATATATATATATATATATAAATAAAGATAAAGTTAACATAGTGTAACTAATTCCATCACTAACATAATTTGTAAAAATATTACTTCAACTTATAATAAGGATGTGCATCTTGAGCCTTGTTTATTTAGTCTGATCAGAGATTAATTAATGCATTATATCATTTCGCTTTCTAATCAATATTTAAGATCTTTAGAGTTAAATCATTAATTAATAAAAACCTTAAATATAAAACGAATATACATTGACAATATTTAATAATAAAATTCCTTCAACAATTGTTATTTCAAGGGTTATTTTATAAATCACTTAGAATCTTACTATGTCATTAATATTTTAAAATGAACATAAATTGTAACTCATTAATAATAACTAGGTCTTCCATTAATCCACATTCTTGCTCATTTACTTGACTTATGGTTTAAGAAGTAATTATATTACAATTTTATATACACACACTCATAAGTCTAGAATATCTCAATGTTCTAAAAATCATAAGAGTAGGATACAATCTGATAATAAACTAGTAATAAATAAAGTTAGTGTAGTACTTAACTAATTCGATCAACTTATTCATAACATATATCATATATTAATATTTGAATTAACTCTTAGTTTGCAAAAACCCAAGTCAACGCTAAGTCCCAAATCCAGGTATACTAACTTATCGACATTTACTTATAGATATCGTCAATTCATAAATTGATATCTACCAGATATTCGGAGACATTATAAAAATGTGATTATGATAACCAGTGGAGTGACTAGGACTTGACTGCAATTTACACTAATTACAGGTCTTCAACATTAAATTACTTGAGTTACACGCCTGTCGTGAAAACTAAAAAAAAATGTTCTGATTTACTAAGGTACAATTAATGAAATTTGGAACTGGAATGAATAGATTCTTATAACTACTCAATCCTACACTGAGGATACACACTATACCATTACATGATTACGCCCCAAAAGTATGCACACAACCGTTAATCATTGCTAATGAACGTTAGCTATGATCTTTATTAGGTGTACTCGTTTTCAAATCTCATTCAATTATTCAATCTTATTACTACACTCTCCCACGTCTCTAGTGCCCAATGCACGTGTATCTACTGTGATTAACAAT
>SNQJ01S0048914.1:0-13593 GCA_010110895.2 Picea sitchensis | reverse complement strand
AATGTGGAATTGAACTTTTGAGATATGTAATTCTACTTTTTATGTTGATATAATTAGATGTAATGATATGGTTGATATGCAGGTTTAATAATACAACATTTTTTAGGATATGTTAACACGATGATTCAAAAACTGAGTTTATGTTCATTTATTTTGTAGATTTAAAAGTAAGATTAACAAAAAAAATGTGGTTTATAATTAAAAAAATAAATTTATAACATGATTTTGTGATAGTTTGGTTTTTAACTAAAGTAGTGTTTGTTAATTTACATATTTTTATCATTTATTTTGAAAATATTTATAAACTTATGCTCCCAATGTTGAGTAAAACCACAATTAATGAAGTAATATTTTAAAATTTGATAGCAATCAACTTACGAAATAATGACAAAAATAACAATAGAAAGATTTGTATCCATAAAATTTTAAAGCCAATAGAATGCTTACCGTTGGAGATCATAACTTTTATATAATAACCATTTTTAGTGTAGAAGAGTCTATTAAAAAAGAGTAATTAATACAATGGAAAATAATATTTATTCATATGTAATTTGTTTTTTGAAAAAAAAATAGTTAGAATGAATATGTATAATGAACTATCTATGCAGTTATAGTTTCAATTTTATAATTATAGTTTCAACCATATTGAACTTTGTAATTTATAAAAATAAACATGATGATGATAACCATCATATAACAAACATAAACAACATCTAAAATACACATTTATATTCTCTCACTAACATCATCTAATTATATACACCTCTAGCACATATAAACGTCAGTAATTAGCTAGCACACATATCTAATAATTTAACAGGGCATCATCATTGTCATCACATCTAACAAAATGCAAACATTTTCTAGCATCATCATCACACACATCTAACAAGCATCATTTAGCATACACATATATCGAGCACATTTAACATTAAACATTTCTAACATGACCTAAAAAATGCACACATCAACATCAACATATAAATTAATTAAGTATATCATCATGATCAACATGAAAAACGCAAGTCTAATGAACAATGTTATAACATACACATCTATCAAGAACATTTAACATCCAAATCTAACATGACCTAACAATATACACATCAACATCAACATATAAATTAAGTCCAGTCGATGGGATAATCTGCATATCTACAACAATAGTGGAGACCTGGTCCGTAATGGAATATGATGGATGATGAATAGGTCATGACTTCTCATAAAGGTGAGGTGAAAGAGGAGTATGAGGAATAGGTCTGGGATGTTCATCTAGGTGAGGTGAAAGAGGAGGATGAGGAATAGGTATGGCATGTTCATCTAGGTAAGGTGAAAGAGGAGGAGGAATATTTGTTGCCTCCTCATGATTTGGGTGGGGTGAAGGAGGAGGAGGAGGATGTGGAGAAGGATGATCGCGAACACCCTCATCAACCAATGGCATACTGGACGAACGAGCCATACTAGAAGAAGAGTTGTGCCTATGTTAGTATCCTAGTAGCTACAACGATATGATCCATAAGAGGCATCAAATAACATGGCATATCCCTCCAAATCTACAAGAGCATAGGATATTTCTGAATGTCTTGCATTAGGGAAGGGCACACTCCCACCTCAGTCAAAACTGCAGAGAGTCGATCGCTCAAATCCAACTTAAATCGGGTATCAGGCATATAACGCATGCCACTGGGTATCTGCACTCAAGGACCTTGACTCGTCGCAGCCTCAGGAATCATATCCTCATCGTCATCTGCTAGGGGAGGAGTCACGTCCCCAATGAAAGTGTCAATATATGAAAAATATATAGTACAGAACAATAATAATATAGTTAATTCATTAAAAAAATTAATAAAACAAGTTAAAGAACATGTTAGAATTAATTTTATTCTAATTAAGTAAAAAAATAACATAAAACTATATAAATTTAAACAAAACACTAATATTACCTATATCATCTCGTGACTCATCTAGTGTGAAGAGGGATTTTGGACATCCTCGTCAATCTAAAGCCGCGTAAGGACATGGAACCATGACGAACATGTGATTTGCCACAATGCTCGGTAGCCCTAGTGTGTATGGTGCAATCCTGGCCGAAAACTTCAGTTGGCCCCTCTTGGGAATCATCTCCCCCCATATGCACATCCACATGAGTCCTTAGCCTAGAATTTTGACAGAGAAAAGTCAGCCTCGTCTCTGGAAACCTCTCAAAAAATAAGAAAAACAGTTATGAGGAAAATGGAAAGTTCGACCTCCCATGTATCATAGCCCGACATTTGTCGAGCACTATACAAAATTGTCGCAAAAAAATGGCAGACCATCTGATACACCATGGTTGTTGTACCAACTAATCAACATAGTACAAAAGAGGTAAGCTAATGTGTTTCCCATCATTGGTAAAGTGGGCTATGGAAATCACTAAGAGTGAGAGGCAGTTAACCTCCTCTGCACCAAAAGAGGCAATTTTTAGCTATCCACTAGACACCTAAAAATCAGTTGGGGATAGAAACTCAACCCCAATATATTGTTGAGAGTACATAAGTTGACTCTCAGCGGAAACACCTACTGGGAAACTGGGAACTGGGGAAAATCCTCCCCTCTCCTGGATAGCCCAGTGATAAAATAAATATCCTCCTTAGTGGGATGGTACCACTGATCCAAACCCACACAAAAATCCTATCGATGGACATCTCATCGACGGATCAGATGCACCAACAACCCGGAGTGCCCCTTAAGGGATGTAGCCTCCTCATAGTATTTAAGGAGACCTACATCCCTCAAGAAAACATGAGTCGTTGCAGTAATAGGGCGAGGGTACAAATCCCTCTCCCTCTCCCTCGCCTCCCATTCCCATACAACATTGTACAGGTCCACCCCCTGCTCCTACTGTTGTTGTTTCTCTCTCTGCTCGCGTCTCTTCATGATTAACATATGAAATACATCAGCCTCATTCATACATAAAACATAAAAAAAATCTATTGAATGGTAAATTTATTTATAAATACGGAAAAATAACTTCCTTCAAAAAATAAGTTAATTGCATTAACGATGCACTCAAAAAACAATCATGCACTGTTGGCAGTGCGGATATAGATATTGTGAAAACCGTGACCGGTGCATCAATGTAAACTAACGCACCAAAAAAAATATTTTCTATTATGTTATGCGGTGCGTTGGAAAACAGTATCGCACCGGGGCGCTACTCTACAACACATATGCCCCTATGCATTACATTTATCATATGCATTGCTTAAACCAAAAAATAAATTAAAACATTAACGCACATAAAAAATTATTTAAAAATTAGCAAAAAAGTGGTGTGTATACGTTCACTACATGCACCGATGCGTGTAACTAATGTAGATGCATCGTCACATAAAATTTTCCAAATTTTCGAGTACGAGACTTTTTACGGTGCGTTTTGGTCGTTACTATCGCACCGCATACGGTGCCACCAAAAGAATTAATGGGTGCACGACAACACAATGTTACATTTATCAGTGGTGCATTTAGTAAACTGCCTAAAAATATATCTGATAAGGGAGGTGTGCCATGTACTTTAATGGCCCGGTGCATTATTTGTACTTTAACACACCGCCCCACCAATTATATGGTTTTCTTCGGTGTGTCGTTAAACAAAAGCGCCAGTGAGTTTATGTTTACCAACACACCTCCGAGAAAGGTAACAAGGTACGTGGTGTTCCCTGTAAATTTATTGGTCGCACCGTAGGCAGTGCAAGATGAGAGCCTCGAACGCATCGCGCAATTTTTTTTTATTTTTTTTTACGCTTAAAATTTCACTCAATTTTAAATTTTAATCCGGTAAAAACTTAAGTTATGAAGAAACAAGGACATTTTGTCGTCAGGGAGGCATGGTTTTGACGTACTCAAAAAATTGAATTTTCCCATCGTTTGGAAAAATTTGAAATTCACGCACTGGGCAGTAGACGAAAGGAAGGAAACCAAGGAAAGCATCGATGGAAGGGCGCTTCAGATAGGCAAAGGTTTCAATGGTGATTTTGAGCTCTACAACACTGAAAATGGCAAAAATGATTTTTACCATTGGTAAAAAAAAATTATAAAACCCTGTTTCGGTATGCCCAATGAAAAACCACACCATGCCATACATGTTTAATGAGCGCACAGGTTATATTTAAAAAAAAAAAATCCCTAGAAAGATGCACTTCTTTTTGGGAACCCATGCGCACTGGTATGTATACTACTACATAGCCCACCATTGTACATTTTTTGAAAATCTAAAATAGTGTGAAATTTGTTGTTTAAGCATGACAAAGTGTGGTATAATAATAGATACCCCGATGCGATTGGGGTTACATAGCGCACTACCTAAATTTGAAAATTAACAACAAGGTGCTCCATATTGGAGCACTAGTGCGCATGATACAATGGAGTGCTTTGGAATATATTTCTTGACACAAAGCTACATTGGTTCGGAAATGTTTTTTATTTAAACATATAACATTGCGCTTTACTAATAGTGCAGTCGTGCTTCCAGTGTTACGTTGAGCATCGTATCTTTTTAAAACAACTCTATCATGGTGTGTCATTGTTTCCCGATGAGTCCTTATTACCATAGCCCATCGGATAATATTTTTCTTTATTTGAAATAACCCTACTATGGTGTGCTAGTTTTGAGGGAACCGATGCACTTGTTGTATAAAACACACTATTGCGTTATGTACTTATAGAAGCACATGTGTAAAAACATCTTCTAAAACCTTTGTACACTCACCTTCGCTAGTATAATCCACTGTAAACGGATTTTTGTGATATTTTTATAGGGGCATCTGCAGAAACCTCCCCTAGAGGATCTTTTCTTTGTAGCATAACTATCACAATTTTCCTTTATATTAGTCTAGCCAAAGGCATCCCACCACTTACATCTACAAATAACTTATTGAAAAGATGACAAGTCCTCTTACATGATCTCTTGTATCTTTCTAGCATAACTAAGCTTCCTCTCTATTAGGTTTTAATCATGATGATTCAATCATAGTTGTTGGTACAACTAAATTGGTCGAACTTGACCTTCACACCATAGTCAAGTGTGAAAACTTATACAATTTTATATCTTTAATATTTTTACATGACATATTAATCCATTGTGCAATACCATAAAATACTCTTCTAAGTGAAGAGATAATAGTCAAAATAATCTGATTGTTAATCACAGTACAATACCATAAAATACTCTTCTAAGTGAAGAGATAATAGTCAAAATAATCTGATTGTTAATCACAGTAGATACACGTGCATTGGGCACTAGAGACGTGGGAGAGTGTAGTAATAAGATTGAATAATTGAATGAGATTTGAAAACGAGTACACCTAATAAAGATCATAGCTAACGTTCATTAGCAATGATTAACGGTTGTGTGCATACTTTTGGGGCGTAATCATGTAATGGTATAGTGTGTATCCTCAGTGTAGGATTGAGTAGTTATAAGAATCTATTCATTCCAGTTCCAAATTTCATTAATTGTACCTTAGTAAATCAGAACATTTTTTTTTAGTTTTCACGACAGGCGTGTAACTCAAGTAATTTAATGTTGAAGACCTGTAATTAGTGTAAATTGCAGTCAAGTCCTAGTCACTCCACTGGTTATCATAATCACATTTTTATAATGTCTCCGAATATCTGGTAGATATCAATTTATGAATTGACGATATCTATAAGTAAATGTCGATAAGTTAGTATACCTGGATTTGGGACTTAGCGTTGACTTGGGTTTTTGCAAACTAAGAGTTAATTCAAATATTAATATATGATATATGTTATGAATAAGTTGATCGAATTAGTTAAGTACACTAACTTTATTTATTACTAGTTTATTATGAGATTGTATCCTACTCTTATGATTTTTAGAACATTGAGATATTCTAGACTTATGAGTGTGTGTATATAAAATTGTAATATAATTACTTCTTAAACCATAAGTCAAGTAAATGAGCAAGAATGTGGATTAATGGAAGACCTAGTTATTATTAATGAGTTACAATTTATGTTCATTTTAAAATATTAATGACATAGTAAGATTCTAAGTGATTTATAAAATAACCCTTGAAATAACAATTGTTGAAGGAATTTTATTATTAAATATTGTCAATGTATATTCGTTTTATATTTAAGGTTTTTATTAATTAATGATTTAACTCTAAAGATCTTAAATATTGATTAGAAGGCGAAATGATATAATGCATTAATTAATCTCTGATCAGACTAAATAAACAAGGCTCAAGATGCACATCCTTATTATAAGTTGAAGTAATATTTTTACAAATTATGTTAGTGATGGAATTAGTTACACTATGTTAACTTTATCTTTATTTATATATATATATATATATATATATATATATATAGTTAGATAAACAAATGGTTGTTACATTTTGTTTGTAAATTCCTTTATGTTACCTGTAGATGTTTAGACTTGGTATGTAGATGTTTAGACTTGGTATGGTGTGATGTAGATCTTAAAATATTGAATTGTTTGATTCTTGAGTATGAGTTTTATTAAATAATTGTTATTGAATTATAAGATTGATTGTTATAATAAGATTGGATAAGGGAATTAGATATCTCCTTGTTCCTCAGAACAGTGGTCATTCCCCAGACTTTAAATGCTCAAAATAAATCGGATGAACACTTGACTTGAGCGTTGATTATGTGTCTTAGAGGTCCTAACCTTGCAGGGTAGGTATCATTGATATCTTTATGTGATATGATTGAGTTTAGTAGCAGTGACGATGTGTCTAATTCTTACTATGTATTGATGTGGATGAGAATAGAATGTGTGTACATTGATGTATGTTATTGTCGCTTAGTCCTTGTTCAATCTATGTTTAAAAAAAAAAAATTACCACTATTGTACTCACTTAATTGATGTCATAATGTTACAATGAGGTATCGAGCCTTGGGGCCTCTTGATAGACCGGTAGGCTTTAATCTTGGTTCTAAAAGTCGAGAAAGATGGCTAGAGAGTACGTGCGCTTCCTCAGTGTTGTGATGTGGACTTTCGATGCATGTTATAGTCACTTTGTTGGCTTTATACTAGTCCAACAAAGGGTGTTGTGGAAGGTACAAGAGATAATAGAGGGTGTTGTGGAGGATGGTGAGCTAATTAAAAGCCTATAAGAAACATAATCAAGATAACTTCAGGACAAAGTTCCTTGAAGGAGGGGTGTATGTCATGACTCACATTATTATTATTAAATATAAATAATAATAGTAATATCAAGAATATAATAATTCTCCTAAAACAGTCATAATAAATACTTAATGGAATAAATACTAATAAATAAATATATAATAATTATACTTACAAGGGTTCATAATAAAAAAAATAATATGGATATCTCAGTAATTAAATAGAATGGTAAAATAAGTAACTATATTCAATGGAGAAACCCTAAAATATGATAAATAATAAAATAATGAACTCTAGGGATTGGGTTCTTTACTAAATGGACTCTATATAAAGGGGAAAGAAATGAAAAAAGGATCATCTCTCTTTGGTTGGTCTATAGTGAGAAGAAGGGATAAGAATGTTGGTTGAGTAGTAGATTGGGAGCTCGAGGGTGACCTGCTACCAAAAATTAGGTATCATGGTCTATGATTGGGTGGAGAGTTGTCCTCCATTTTGTTGTTGCAGGTTTTTCTCCAGATCAATGATAAAGTTAGCGCTACACCTCTAAGGCCAAGACACTTGAATGTATGTTGGTTCTTCATGACAGGTATGATTGTTACCATTATAAATTACTGAAATTTTATTAAATTTTTCCTACATTGAGCTTCATGTCTGGATTTATATTTATTTATTAGATGGGAATTACAAGAAGCCCCTAAAGCCAAGTGAAGAAGCCCCTAAATTAAATTAAATAATCCCCTAAGGTCGACCATCCTTAAGGAAGAGGTGTGACTCAAAAGTTGTGACCCTTGGTTGCACCCGCTCATGTGGAGAAGACTCATATAAATAAGAGGAGCCTCATTTGGCATTTTCATTACACCAAATCGACCTAGCCAAGAAAGAGGAGCAAATTTCATCCTAGAGGAGTGAATCTACAAGTGAATATTAAGTGAAGAAGGGAGAAATTCCAAGGGAAGATGAAGTCTTGTGATGATTTGTTCTATGGTTTTCTTTGAAGGTCATCTTGGCATTTTCGATATAATTTTTTTTCTAGCACAACTCAGATAGTGAAACTTGGAGGTGTTTTAGAAGAGATAGCAAAGAATCTTGGGTATGAATTTTAGTTCTTAACTCATGACAGGTTTGGAGTTATACGCAGTGTAAGTTGAGGTTTTTAAAACTAGGGTTTTCTTCTTCAAAACAAGTCATCTTGTCATTTTCGTTATAAACTTTTTTCAGGGATGATTCAAGGAGAAAAAATGGGAGTAATTTTGGAGAAGATATAAAAGAATATTGGGTATAATTTTTAGATCCTAATTCATTAGAAGTATAGAGTTATACTTGTTGGAAGTTAGGGTGTGTGACTAATCCAGAAATTGGTCTCAAACATGTGTTCAAAAAAAAAATATTATATCTGAAGCTTGGTAGGTACAAATTGAATTCCACTTGCTGCATTAGAAGGATAACAGATCCTAATATCTGAGGTCTAAGTTTCAGAATCGGAAATGAAAAATTGAGCTTGTGGTGAATCTTACAAGTTTGCAGATTTGATGTATTGTTCTGAGTAGTTTTGTATGCAGATTTAATAAGTGGTTGTGTGATTGTATTTGAAGGTTGATTTGATCCTATATCATCATTTAAAATATTCCAAGGGGATTGGTGTCTCCTTCCAATAGGTGCTGGAAAACTCAGGGAGTGGGTGCTTCCTTTAAGTTGGTGCTTGTAAAATCTTGAAACTACTTAAGAAAAGTTTGTGGTTTTCTCCCATTTGGGTTTCCACGTAAAAATATATGTGCAATGTGTATGAATTTATGTGATGATGAATGACATGATTAATGGTTTATTTTTATGTAGTGCTTGAAGTTTAAAAAAATTTAAATAACTATATATTGATTCAACCCCCCTCCCCCCCTCTCAGTATTCTTGAATTTTTTAACAATTGGTATCAGAGCGGGTTCCTTCAGAAATAGACTAACCACTAGAAGGCAGATCATGGATAAGTAAGGAGAATTTACCAAAAATGGAACACCATTATTTGATGGGAAAAATTATGTTTTTTGAAGCATAAGTATGAGATCATTTTTGTAGGCACATGGATTTGATGTTTGGCAAGTAGTAGTAAATGGATACACTACACTAGCTTCTCCCCCAATAGATAATGCTGGGAAAAAGTTGAGTGAATACAATTCAAAGGCTATAAGTGTCATTCTAAATGGTCTAACAGGTTCAGAATTTGTTAAGGTTATGCATTTTGATTCTGCAAAGGAAATATGGGACAAGCTCAAGAATGTTTATGAAGGAGATGTTAAAGTCAAAGGGGTCAAGCTTCAGACTTACAAAGGACAATTTGAACATCTGAGAATGAAGGAAGATGAATATATTGCAATTTATTTTCTGAGTTGATGGAATTGTGAATATTATAAGAGGACTAGGAGAAAATATTGAAAATTAAGTTATTGTGCAAAAGATAGTAAGATCTCTCCCAATGAGATTTGACCCTAAAATCTCAGCTCTAGAAGAAAGACAAGATCTAGCTATATTGAGCATGGATGAATTACATGGAATATTTATAACATATGAAATGAGACTAGAACAACAAAATCCATCCAGAAGGAAAGCAGCTTTCAAAGCCTCCAAGAAGACAAGAAAGAACAAGACAAGCTCAAAACCCTGCTCTAGCAATAATGATGATTCAGACAATGAAGAAGAAGTCAACTTTGTGAGAAAGCTTAAAAGAGTAACCGGAAAGTAAAAAGGTAATATTCCTTTCAAATGTTTTAATTGTGGTAAAGTTGGCCATTTTGCTTCCAAATATCCTTGTGCAAGGGGTTCAGATAGTGAAAAAGAAGTTCCTCAGAAAGAAAAGAAATATCATAAAAAAGATAAGGAAAGAAATAAAGGAATATTTAAAAAAAAATCTCTATTCAAAAGATGATAGTTCATCATCTGATGAAGATGATGATAGTGGCAGTTACTCAAGAAGAGTACTCTTCATGGAATTAGAGACTCAAGAGGAAACTACTGAAAATAATGAATGAGACTATGAATAAGGACGATAAATGAATATTGAGACAGAATTGATCAATGCCTTAAGTGATCTAAGAATAGCAAGGAAGAAAAATAAGTCTTTCAAAGAAAAGTTAAGTAAATTGAAGGAAGGCTTTCAAAACCCTTGCAAAAATTTTGAAGAAGCCGAGAAAACTATCATAGATATAAGGATTCGGTTGGAAGAAGCCAAATTGATTGAAGAAACACTCAAGAGACAACTGGAAGAAAATAAAATAAAATAAAAGAGAATCTGGAAGCTGAAATAGTCTCACTAAGAAAGGAACTACAGAAGGACATCCAACTAAATTTTGGCAATAGCACCAAAATATTGGATGAAATCACTTGCAATCAAAAATCATTCTATGACAAATTTGGACTTGGATATAAACAAAATAATATTGATGAAGGTTCAAGCTCTATGATGACAGGAAATGAAGCAAAGAAAAGAAGTTATGCAGATACTATCAAGGGTTCCATCAAGAAAGAAGAATGAAAGCCTCTAAAGAAGGACATACAAAAACCAGAAATAAAGAAGATCATGCATTTACATGAACATGGAATCAGCAACCAGCAATGAAGAAGACCCAAGAAGAAGATCATGATTTCAGAAAAACAATGCCAACTAGAAGACCATTCACAGCCAGGTACCCAAAACATTCTTCTTGTCTTCTGTTATTCTTGCAATAATTTTGGGCATAAAGCCATAAATTGTAGAGCCTATGCAAAGGGTAGAAACACATGGAACATAAGTAGCTATGAAAATCTCAAGAATCATTATGAACGCAATTGTCCCAGAAAGCCTCCTAAGGAGTTTAATAGAAATTATAACAATTTTGGTGCTCTAGGTTATGAAATTGAATGCTACAAATGTAACAATTTTGGACACATAGCCATAAATTGAAAAAGAGATTTGATAGTTTCTTCAAGGGAAACTACGCATGTTCCTTTCAATCATACAGGGGAACAACAAAGAACTTGGAAAAGAAAGCAAGAAGATTTGAAGGTTGGCGAATGTGGGTTTGTCTTACAAGCCCAAAATAGAAGAAGCCATTGGTATATTGACAGTGGATGCTCAAAGCATATGACTGAAGACAAAAGCATATTTGTACCATTAAATAAAGAAAAGGAGGGGTCTATCATGTTTTACAATGATAACTCAGTAAAAATTATAGGAAAAGGCACAATCAGTCTTGGAAACAAAGATGTTGTGCCAGAAAATTTCCTACTTGTTGAAAATATGAAGCATAATTTTCTAAGTGTGAGCCAAATGTGTGATCAGGGACACACATATTCAATTCAAAAGAATTTGAAATAAGGAAAGAAGGATCACGCAGACTAGTGGCAACAGCAGCAAGACAACGTATACATCTTGAATGAGATCGAAGACGAAATATGTTGTTTGGGAAAAGAAGATGAAAGTTGACTTTAACATAGGATAATCATCCATATACACTTTGATAATCTCATCAAGATCAACAAGAAGAAAACTATAAGAGAAATGTCAGAAATTACATATCCAATGAATACTAAGTGCAAGCATTATCAGCATGGAAAACAAACAAAAGTTGAATTCAAGACAAAGGAATATGTTATAATAAAACCATTGGAGATTGTAAACACTGATTTATGTGGGCCCACGAGAACAAAAGGACTGGATGGTGAACAATACTTCATGCTACTCATTGATGACTAAACCAGAATGACCTGGGTTTGCTTCCTCAAGAAAAATTCATAAGCTTTTGAATGTTTCAGTGTATTCAAGGAACTAGTTGAAAATGAAATTGATTTGAAAATAAAATGCCTAAGATCAGATAATGGAGGTGAGTTTACTTCAGATGAATTCATGGATTTCTATGCAGAAAAATGAATAAAAATGCAATTCTTAACAGCTATAACACCTCAACAAAATGGAGTTGTTGAAAGGAAAAATAGAATTGTACAAGAAATGTCTAGAACTTTGTTGAATGACTCCAAGCTAAGTGATATATTGTGGGGACAAGCAGTGCATACAGTCGTTCATATCTTGAACAGAGGATTTATCAGAAGTAATAGTGAAAAGACTCCATATGAGTTATGGAAAGGAAGGCTAGCTAATTTTAAGCACTTTAGAGTGTTTGGAAGCAAGTAAGTGTTACATAAAAAGAGAAGACAAGAAGATTGGAAAATTTGACTCTCGGGTGAACGAAGGCATATTTGTTGGGTACTCATGCAAAAGAAAAACATATAAGTTCTACAATCTAAGACTCAACAAGATAGTGGAAAGAATCAATGTAAAAGTTGATGAAACAAACTAATTGAAGACTAGGAAGGAAACTAGAAATTTAAACATCTTTGAAGAATAGGAAAATGAAGAACTAAAGAAAGAAGAAGAGGAAGAAAAAGAACAAGAACAAGAAGATAAGTAACCAAAATTTGAACAAGAAGAAAACAACCAACAAAATTTTTGGACATCTTCAAGGACATCTAACTATCGGGTTTAGAAGAATGATCCACCAGAACAAATCATTGGAGATAGAAGTGTTGGAGTAGAAACCAGAAGAAGAAGGCAAGAACAGACACCTGAACAAGGACATTTTTCATTATTGTCCACAGTTGAGCCAAGTAACTATGAGGAAACCAGAAATGATGAAAATTCGATCAAGGCTATGGAAGAAGAAATAAATCAAATAGAGAAGAATGAGACGTGGGAACTACTTCCAAGAACAAAGGACAAAAATGTGATTGGGACAAAATGGGTCTTCGGAAACAAGCTAAACGAAGATGGACAGGTAACCAGAAACAAAGAAAGACTAGTGTGCAAAGGATATGCTCAAGTTGAAGGAATAGATTTTGAAGAAACATTTGTTCCCATGGCCAAAATGGAATCAATCATAATGTTCTTGGCTTATGCATGCTCCAAAATGATCAAATGGTATCAGATGGACGTAAAATCGGTTTCTCTAAATGGAGAATTAGAAGAAGTCTACATAGAACAACCAAAAGGGTTTCTACTATCAGAAAAAGAAGACTATGTTTGCAAACTGAAGAAAGATCTGTATGGACTTAAGCAAGCTCTAAGAGCTTGGTATTCAATATTGGACAAGTGCTTACAGCAACAAGGATTCAGAAGGGGAAATGCAGATAGTAACCTCTACATAAAAGTGGTTCAAGGCAATATGATTTGTTATCCCCATTTTGTGGATAACTAAGGATATTATGTCTCGAGGCCCTCAGGTTGCAGATATGGATTGTTAAGAGACTAGATGACCAACAGTACTCTTTTGCACAGATGGAAAACCCATTCACCACCACATATGGTCACGGTTTTTCATATGGAATCCACAACACCAGCTGGCTTTCCAAAGGCAGTGGGCCTTGCTCCATGAGGTACAAGTTAGTATTATGGTGAGCATTATTTCAATATT
>SNQJ01S0048913.1:107191-129728 GCA_010110895.2 Picea sitchensis | reverse complement strand
AATCAAGGGTTTAAGAACAAATAATGGAGGTGAGTTCACATCTTTGGAATTTGAAAACTATTGCAAGGAAGATGGGATCGAAATACATAAGACTACAATTTATACTCCTCAGTAAAATGGTGTTGTTGAACGCATGAATATGACTCTTCTAGAGAGAGCAAGGAGCATGCTCAATAATGCCAAGTTGTAGCAGGAATTGTGGGTAGAAGTAGTTCTTACAACATGCTATCTGATAAATTGGTCACCATAAACTACAATAAACTGTAAGATTCTAGAAGAGGTATGAACAAGTCAATCGTGTGATTATTCAAATATGAGAATATTTGGTTGTGACACTTATTCTCTTATTTCTAAAGATCAACATTCTAAATTAGATCCTAGATCAAAGAAATATGTCTTTTTTGGTTATGGTGATGGAGTTAAGGGGTATAGATTATGGTATCCTACTTCCCACAAACTCATCATAAGCAAAGATGTAGTATTTGATGAATCCTCACTCATAAAATCAGACCTAGTAGATGTTGAAGTGAGACAACAATAGGTAACGCAAGTTCAACAAATTCAGTTGGAGACTCAACCATCTTTAGAAAAGGAGGAGCATGAAGAAGTTCCAAAAGAAGAAGATGAAGATGCAAAAATTATCCAGGAAATTGTGGATATGCCTCAACCATCTCTAAGGAGATCTACATGGGCCATGAATCCTCCTACAAGGTATGAAAATTATGTTTCATCCGTGGCTTTGGTTTCTAATGATGGAAAACCTAGTTGTTATCATGAAGCAATGAATGTATCTAAAAGTGTTAAATGCAAAGAATCTATGAAAGAAGAAATGGATGCCTTAGAGAGGAATAAAACATGGGACTTGGTAGAACTTCCAAAGGACGGGAAGGTTGTCGGTTGCAAGTGGGTCTAGAAACTAGAAAAGGGTGTTGATGATAAAGTTTAAAGGTATAAAGCAAGACTAGTAGAAAAAGGGTATTCTCAAAAGGAAGGTATTGATTTTCATGAAATCCTTTCACCAGTTGTGAAGCTTGTTTCAATTCGTGTTGTGTTAGCACTAGTTGCTTTACTTGATCTTGACTTAGAGAAGTTAGATGTTAAAACAATGTTTCTACATGTAGATTTGGATGAGGATATATATACGAAACAACGAGAAGGGTTTGTTCAGGATTAAAATAAGAGGCTTGTTTGCAAGCTCAAGAAGTCATTGTATGGCTTGAGGCAGTCTCCCAGGCAATGGTACAAGAAGTTTGATTCCTTCATGGTAACAAAATTTGATAAGAAGTGATATGATCATTGTGTTTACTTTCAAAAGTTGGAAAATGGCATATTCATTTTTTTGGTATTAAATGTTGACGACATGCTTGTCGCAAGAAAAATCATGGTCGAAATCAATAGATTAAAGGCTCAGTCGGCTAGGATGTTTGATATGAAGGATCTAGGAGAAACAAAACAAATATTGGGCATGGAGATACACAGAGATAGGAAAAACAATAAGATGTGGCTATCACAACAAAAGTATATGGAGAAAATACTTATGAGATTCAATATGAATAATGTGAAACCCATACAAATCCCTTTGGATTCCCATTTCAAGATTTCTTCAAGTTTATGTCCTAGTAATGACAAAGAAAAGCATTATATGTCTTGTGTACCATATTCTAATATAGTAGGAAGTTTGATGTATGTGATGGTGAGTACTAGACCCGATATTTCACATGCAGTTGGTGTTGTCAGTAGATACATGAAAAATCCAGGTAAAGATCATTGGGTAGCAGTGAAATGGATGCTTCAATATCTTAGGGGCACAAATAATTATTCTATCAACTATGATGGTTCTGGTGATTCAGTTTGTGGTTATGCCAATTCAGATTTTTGTAGGTGACTTGGACAAGAGGAGATCCAATTCATGATATGTCTTTACTCTTGTAGGATGACCTGTTAGTTGGATGTCAAAGCTTCAAAACATAGTTGCTTTATCCACTACTAAGGTAGAATATATCGTTGCCTCACATGCATGCAAGGAGGCAATTTGGTTAAAAGGTTTGTTGGATGAGTTTGGAAGGATGCAAGACAAGGTGAAAGTATTCTGCGATAGTCAAAGTGCTATTCATTTGGCTAGAAATCTAGCTTATCACAGTAAGACGAAGCATATTTCTATTAAATACCATTTTGTAAGACATGTTGTTGATGAAGGGGGAGTGGCTTTAGAAAATATCCATGCAAAAGTGAATTCTGCAATCATGTTCATGAAACCAATTTTGTTAAAGAAACTATGATGATTTTTGACTTCTCTTAGCTTGCAGAAAAGGTGACAAATTAATTTGGGCATGATATATTAGGGAACATTGTTTTCAAGGTGGAGATTGTTGAAACAAACCAACTAATTTCCCATGTGTATGCATGCACACCATATCAACTAAAAATAGAATGTGCATGCATGCACACCATATCAACTAAAAATAGAATGTGCATGCATGCACACTATAATGATCAATTTGTGTAACTGGGGGATCAGGCTACAATCAGTTTGTCTAACTGTCTAATAGATACTATATATCTTTGCATATCCATAGAGGTGTAATGCAATGTAGTAGGCAGAGTGTGGGATGAGTGTGAGGTTTGCAAGCTTGTGTTTGACTCTTGTAAATCTCCCTTGATCAATAAGAATACCGATTATCATTTCCCTGTAGATGTTTCCCTTTAAAGGGTTTTACCACGTAAATTGTTGTGTTCAATTGATATGAATTGATTGCTATTGTGTCATGCTATTTTTCCATTAATCTCTATGTGCTTATGCTTCCACTGAGCAACGGTCTAGATATACAATGTTGAGACCGAGTCATTACCAAAAACAGAAGTAGTGGAATCTTAGATTGATTTTTATTTTTAGATTTTTCTTCCATTAGTGTGAGGTCCAATAACTTCTTTTTTCAACTCGGGAAGGACATATCATTTTCACACGAGAGAAAATCAGAATTTTTGTGCTTTTAGATTGCATTTTTATTTTTGTAAATATGAAGGGATCACACAATTTAAGTGTTATCTATACTCTAAAGTCAATGAGAAATTAATTTTATGAATTGATTTTGTTAAAATACTTGGAATTGAAAACAAATATTAAAAATTTCCGAAAAACTTAACATAACTCAAACAAATTAATTAATTAAGAGTCAACGTTGTTTGACGATTGATGAAAACTTCGATAGTGGAACCCATATGGAAAAATGGTAATTGAAAGTGCAACTTAGCATTTGTACCAGAAGTGGTAGGCTAGGGTTTCCACAGTCCCATAGGGTTTCTATAGATGTCCGACAAAAAGACTAGTAGGTCACATGTAGCGAGTTTCTCAATATTGTGAGGTGTTTTGGTTTTGTAGTAATGCTTTCCAGCGTGGAGAGACACTAGTCATAGATGGCGTCACAAGTAGATCTCACCTGGGCTGATGAGGATGAGTTGTGGGCCAACGAAGGTATTTTTCTGGTGGATGAGACCTATAGACTTATGTACGATTGTCATCGTCAAGTGACTACTACACATGTGTCTGAACCCCCGATCACAGTTAAGTCCTCATTTCCACCTCTACTGATCACATCGGTTGACGACAAAGGTTGTACTTTCATAGTAAAGTCTACTGCACAGACTCGACAGGTGCCCCCCGATGTTAGCAGAGACAAACCACCTAACACTCGTCAGGTTACTAACACGATCCTAGATGTTGATCGACACTTGGGATGATCCTCTCGAGAAGACCACTCATTTGTTTCTCCTCCCTGTTTTGGAGTCTTTTCGTCGAACTCAACTGCACAAAACTCTCCTCTTTGTGTTAATGGTGCATGTCGTAACAAGGCTAATGGTATCTTGGCTCATTTAAATCACATAATATATATATATATATATATATATATATATATATATTTTTTTTTTTTTTTTTGGGGACTAAATGTTTTATCAGCCTCAACTTCTAAATCATAGAAAATTTTAAATTTTATAAAATTTGGACTCTATTACAACATAAGGAACCAACATAAATCTAGTTAACATAAAAAATTAGAAATATCAAATCTAATCAAAGTAGGGATATTTTTAGGAGGTTGAAGAAGAAGAAAAAATGGAAAGTTGAAATATCTCTACCAATAAACATTTCACGATGCGACAGAGATGACACTGGTGTTACTGACAAACTATGTCAAAGAGTAGTACCAAAACTACAGAGTTTTGAAAAAGAAAGATCGTGTTACAATTGCTTTATCAGTATCTTGATACGTGCTTGAATGTAACCGATTGGTATCAACATTGCTCCCAAAATCTTGGTTCAATACAGTCGGCCTCCAGAGCAAAGGGTTATTGGAACACAGTCCTGAAGATCGAATTAGAGCTGTCATGCCCTTTCACTATTCGGCTCCTATTTACTAATGTACACAAAATGGTAAGTTCTTGTGAACACGGCCAACTGTTTGACTGAAAGAATAAGTTAGTAGCCTGTAGTGGTTGAAGCACCCTTGTAGTACCGGGGACTCGATTTAATTAGTGAAATGCAAGATAAATCAAATAATGAAATCAAGTGAATATTGATAGCCACTGATTACTTTACTAAACGAGTGAAAACCAATGCCTTGCTTTGGACTTCCAAAAACAATATTACAACATACAATCGCTTTAATGTTCCAAAAAAAAATATTACAAGAGACAATGCTGCAGCTTTCAGATACATTTAACTTGTTAAATTCTGTAATCACTACAACATTGTATCATCCCATTTAGCTAATTAGTATCCCGATGGAAATGGATTGTGTAAATCAACCAACAAAAATCTGTTGAATATCATAAGAAAGCCCTTGGAGATAACAAACTAAAGTCTGCACTATCACGAAACATAATTACCACAAAGAGAACAACAATGGACATCCCAATTGACCTTGTCTATGGAGTAGAGACTTCTCGTTAAGGTACTGATATACATTCTCCTGTAGAACTTCATTGTGGAAACTGTCATGATTAATCAATTGATTAAGTTAGACGATTCAAGAGAGAAGGGTTGCCTTTGAGAAATTTACAGGTCACGAGGGAAAAGTAAAGCAAGGGAGGGTTTGATGGAAAAGCAGGGAGAAGGAATTTCCAACAATGGGACATAGTGCTGCTGACACACCAGAATCTAAGATATCATAAAAGTTTGATCATTTATCGCTGGGTCCAATCCAGATTGATGTTACAAGACACCTTTCATCTGAGCAATCTGGACGGTGAAAAAAGCAGCTAACTGCAAGCTAGCAACATCTCTCTCAAGTTGTTCTTTCAGTAGTTGGAAGTCAAGCACTCAGGTTAGGATAGGTTTCTGGTTGATGAAATATATGACACCTAAGAGAATATAAAATGCATTGGAAAGAGGGGAGACTTATGATGTGGCCTGGTAGGAATATGATTTTCTAAGGGACCCCTCCCTCCTTTTCATCTTGAACTGGAAAAATCTACTGGATAGACGATGTCAAAAAATGAACTATCGACCTGCAAGTGATTTGAAAGCTGCCCATCAATGTTGTTGGGTTCTTTACAATCTGCAACTGTAATGGATCCTGTGAGAATAACAAGACTACTGGGAGAGATGGCTACCCGTACTGCATTAAGTTTAATCCTGTAACTCTCAAGTATGGTTGCCATAACTCTTATCACTGCAACTCGATGACTACCCTACTGCATTAATTTTAATTTTAATCCTGTAACTCTCAAATATGGCTGCCATAACTCTTATCACTGCAACTCAATGGCTACCCGTACTGCATTGATTTTTATCCTGTAACTCTCAAATATGGCTGCCATGACTCTTATCACTGCAACTCGATGGCTACCTGTACTACATTCATTTTAATTTTAATCCTGTAACTCTCAAATATGGCCCATAACTCTCATCACTGCAGCTTGGAGATATATTTATGGTTGTATTGTCAAAATCGTGAAGACTATCCGTGATTTCGAGTTATTGGTCTCATCATAGTGCGTTCAAATTTGTATGTGGAACATATCTCTAATAAACTTCTTGTCATGATGGAACATATCTCTAATGTATCTGAAAATTTTTAAAATATATTGCCAACTCTCCATTACTTATGCTAAATTTAAGTTTACATATACATATAAAAGTTTTATATATTTTGAATTTCGAGATTAATATGAGTATAAAATATCTGTAAAAATGTGAAATTTTGCTTTTGATTGGTACATAAATGTATGAAAATAAATGACTTGCTTTGAATGTAAGAGCAAAGTCATTAGCATTATAAGTTCCTTTTAGGTGGTTTTAAATAGTGTGAGAGATTGAAGTTTAAAAAGCATAAATTTTCTATCATATGCATTAGATAAAATTATTTTAATGAAAATGAAGAAGTTATAGAATTAGAATTCTATAGATAAATTATTTTAATGAAAATAAAGTTATAAATTAGGAATTCTATGTCATTAAAATTCTATGTTATTAAATACTGAAAAATATGATAATAAAGGGGTATAAAATAAAAGTATGTAAAATGTAAAAGGCCAGAGTTGGGATTTTCTTTGGAATTTCTCCCAGGTTTTTAAAAAAGTTTTCACAAGAAAATTTGAACATCTTCCCTATATGGGAACTTTAGAAAATATTATTACAAATCTTATTCTTATATTTGATATGAATGTTTTTCTGATATTTTGGAACACATAAATACAATTTAATGAAATTCAAGTAATCTCTTATCTTTCTTAAGGTACCATAAATCAATTCTGGTCTCTAATTCTAGTTTCAATGGATGTCAATTATCATCATCATTATTTTTATCAAAACCAACATTCACATCGTTCATTTAAAACACAAAACCCAATGAAACCTAAAGATAATAACTTCATCATTCATTTAAAACACAAAGCCCAATTGACACAAGGATAATGACGTAATGATGTCATCATTCATTTTAAACACAAAACCCAATGGGCCAAATGATATTGTTGTGCCCTGAACGTGTCGATCAATATCATAAACATAATGTTTGAGATCAATGCTTTGCAAAATAAGGTGAGAATGAATACTCATTTAAAGCATAAATCTTGACTTCCATGGATAGTTAGGATGATTTAAACATTTTAATATAGACATTAAATAAAATAATAATCGAGATCAACAGTTTGAAAAAAATAGAGACGTGCATATCCATCCTTATATATATATATATATATATATATATATATATATATATATATATATATATATGGAATGAAAATTTAATGATGATAGCATATCCTCTCAGAGTGTAAATAGTTAGAAAGATTTAAATTGATGTCATATAAGTATATAAAGAAGTATTTTTCCTTAATTATTTGAGGATGGTACCGGGGGTAAATCCTAAATCTTCTGGATATAACAATAAAATAAGCTATGAGCTTAACATATCACTTGTGAGAATTGAACTTAGATGGGGATGATAACAAATTTCTGCCAACTACTCAAAACTAAATCAATTGACAAATTGACAAAAATGACATGCACACATAGATCTTGAATTTGTAGTTTATTGAAGTCGAGATAGATTGTTATTGGTTGCGATCTCAAATAATATTGATTATGGATATCGATCGATCTTAGTTTTTTTATCAGTTAAAACATAAATGATATATATTTATATGAATATCCAATGTGTCTACAACGATTAGGAATTGTTCTCCCCATTAGATGGACCATTTTAAAAAAATTATTTTATTTAAAAAAAAAACAATTACTATATAAATATTTATAAACCAAAACAACATGTAATTATATAAATACTTATAAACCATAACAACACAACACATAATGTAAAAAGGTAAAATCTTATAGCAATGGACACTCAAGAAATATAAAGGCAAAATGCTAAAAAAAACTTAATATTTTAATATTTTGTTTTGAAAAATCGACGTATCAATTACATATGTTATCTATGGTTTTAGAAAATAGGAGATTTTTGTCTATTGTTGAAACGTACCAACTAATTTCCCATGGATGCATGCACACCGTATCAGCTAAAAAATAGAAGAGTATTGCGTAGTGACTACAATGATCAATTTATTGTAGCGGGTGGATCCAAGTTGTAATGGTTGTCTAGCGTAGTAATAGATGCCTGTTGTATGCATATGTAACATCCCTGCTCTTGCACGCTTGATTGGACTTATTCTTTGAGGGAACTTGCGTACAAGTGATCGGGTTCATTATATGATTGGTTGTTTGGCTTATGGATTATGTTGATGTTGTAGATATGATGTTGATATGTTGTTGATTATATTTGTGTAACATGTACTATTGTTTCCACAGGTGTGTGCAGGACTCTGGTTAGATTGAGGATGCCGATGGCATAGATGGACCTCCTTGAATTCCGGATGGGGTGGGGGTGAGATGTATGTGGTTTGAGTATTTTTGTTATTGCATATGTGACATATAGTAGGTATATTATGATGTTTTTATGGATGTGACATGTTTAGTTGATGGTCTGAGCTCCTTGATTGCTTGCTGTCGGACTCACATTTGGAGTGAAGGGTCGCATGCGACAGCAAAGATATTGAGGGAGAGGTGTGGCAATAGCCTTACCACAGCCTACTAACACTCACTTGAGTAGCTCAACTGTAGGTTAACGATTATCTAGTTCAAAGAGATCCACGATGTTGTGAGACAAGATTAAAGGCAATTAAACCATGAAATATTCCCTAAAGGACATACAATAAGACCACGATCCTTGTTCCTTAGAGGTCTTTAGTCTCCCACAAGGTCTCTCGAATGAGTATTGACTCCAAGGGTGGATGTCTACCAAATCTGATCAAAAGCTGAGTAGCACTCTTGGAGGCATGTAATTGCATCTTGAAGAACACGTCATAAATAAAACATGAATGAGGTAGGTGGCACCCTTAGAACGTGAAGATGCGTCTTAGAAACACCCTCCTGGTTGTTAACTGCTTGGTAGATCAATGAACCTAGGTACCTAGAAAACAATATGTCATTTTGACCTAGTCCAACAAGATAATTGTTGCTTGAGCAAAGTAAAAAAATTTATAAAACACCATAAAACAATTTTGCTAAGCCTGGTTGAATTTAAAGCCTAGGTCTAAAAAGTGGGACATGAGAACAAAAGTTGCAAGCAATTGATAAAAGAGGGATGAGAAAGAAGTGGGGTAAAAAATTAAATTTAAAAATTAATGGAGTTAAATTATTAAAAAATTATTAATTGTTGTTTATGTGCTAAACTTCTAATTTCGAAAATACTTGAGCAAAAGGAAATTAATTTTAAATGGAATGTAGAACATAGAAGGAATCTAGTATAGATAACTTTCCTAAATTGAACTCAACTAAGCTTTAAGAAATGCATGAGTCATTAAGGGAATGTGAGGGGATAAAAGGGACATTGAGGAGTGTTTTTAGGAACTCTTTTAGGTGGTGAGGGGAATTGGAAAATTAATTAAATTAATTAAATGAAATTACGGTGCAACTAAGGGATGAGGGTGAGAAGTGTATGGGGGATAATATTTCAAATAAAAATTTAATAAAAAATTAGTAATGTGCATTTTGGTAACTAGTCACTAAGAGAACTCTAAAAGAAATGGCGGAGGAGGGGGAAGGATCTCGATTGGTATCACGTGGGTTATCTTTACGTAATTTTCTTGCCTGATTTTTCTTTGTGGGAGTTGGGATACTGACTTGAATAGAAATTAGTAGCTTCGAACTTGCAAGGTGAGCTGGGACCTAGCTTTCTTTGGTTTGTGTGTGGTCCCTTTCTAGCATTCGGGTGGTTTCGGTGGGAGAACAATGCACCTAGTGTTGTTTGGGAGGTGTCGTTGGTCTGGGTGGTTGGCAGCCGGGGAGCCAAATGGAGTATGTGATGGAAGGTCATCATCGAATTCTCTCCTTCGGTTAAGGTATTTTTAATTAGATTTGTAATTGCCCCTGATTAATTTGGTCTAGTTGTTTATATCTGGTGTGAATATGTGAGATCTTAGGATCAATAGATAAGCTCCAAGATTTTTTTTATGAATGCTAGAGGCGGTTCCTAATGAATTCACTACCATTTTTTTTATGTAAATCCAATTTTTTGTCTACTCACGGATTAGGACCTAAGTAGATTTACCCTGGCATTTTTTAGCTTGAGGTCATTGCTTTTTGGGAGGCTGCAGGATCTTGATTTTCCTTTGCCTTCGTCATAAGTTCTGCTCTGCGTTTTATCCTGCACCTTCTCTGGTTGAGCTTACACTTATACCCAACATGATTTTTCCCTTGACTTTCCTCAATGTTTTATTTCTCTCATTGGCCAACACTCTCCAAGGCGATTTAATCTCAGCGTTGTCCAAAGTTTCTCGCCCAACAATGATGAACCTCTACATCTCCATATGACTGTTTTTAGCCCGTGTTTGTTTAATTCGTGGCTCAACGACCTTGCTTGCTACCTCTGCGTTGCTTTTGCTGAATGCATTTCACTTCTTCCTTGGCGGTTGCCTTTGTTTACTCAGTGAAATTTCTCTTCAATGAGCAATGGTTTTTCCTCCTTTATACTCTGTGATTTTACTCTTTTTCTCACCGATTTTACCTTTTACTTAGTGGAATTTACCCCACCGATATCCATTCAGTTTGGCTCCTTATATAAATATCCATCTGCCCTCCTTTCATTCCCATAGTGATTTCAATAAGTTGGGGAATTTTCTTAGACGCTGGGCGAAGTGTTTTCTCAACAAAATTTTTCCAGGTATTTCTTCATTCGCTGCTAAGATCCTATCGCCTTGCCTGTCTATTGCAATTTCTCTCAAAATTTTGTTTTAGTAATTCAGATCCAAGTTTATTTTACATGTGATTTCTCCAAAACCCGTGTAAAACATGTAATCCCTTTGTCGATCAGCTGATGGTTGTCCGATGAGGGATTGTGTTGTTTGAGGCAGTTTCCCTTTCTTTATTATTTATTTCAGGGATTTTTTGTTGTCTCTTTGTTGATTCATGTTTATGTGTAACTCTGGGTTCCACTATGCATTTTATTATGAGGATTTTGGGGCCATGTCGGTGCGTTTATAAGTGATGACCCTCCGTGATTTCAACTAGCTGGCACCCTGCTAATGAGGTGATAACAATGTGTTTTATTGTTTTGTATTATTAAGAGTCGATAATCGTGATTCTAAATTCGCTGACCACCAGGGGTCTACTATAACCAATTTACATCCATTCCATTTCATGAGAATGGAGTACTTTAAATTGGGGTGAGAATCGAACGTAAGACCTCATTTTAACCAATATATTTTGTTTTTGTCTCAACTAGATTTTTGCTATTTTCTTTGCGATCCTCCCTGAAATTAACTACATACTACGGGTTGTTCCCTACAGGATTGGTACCCTAGACAGCTTCCTGTATTCATTTTAAAGTTAGTTAATTTCCTATATAACAATTATTTCAATTGTTTTCTTACTTATTGTATTTACTGTAGTAATTTCTCCTCTAGGGTAGTGGAAATTATTCGCTAGCGGCAAATCCGTTTCCATGTAATTATAGCAACAATGGGTGAGCTTCACCATAATTGTGGTTCAACAATATTACACTGATAATTACCGACTTGCTTTTACTATTGGAACCTCAATTTAATAACTCTGATCTTCCTCTTGATAACTCGCAGGTCCCTCTGTGTGGCTGGGTGAATCACGAGATTTTCATTTAAATTTTAAAATCGGTTGAAATCTCATTTGGTTTAGTTTAATTCTGTTGCAATCTTACATTTATAATTATAGATTCAGTGCAACTATAACTGAGAATTTAATGCAGTTGAAATTACCTTACAATTTAGATTAATTCAATTTTAATTCGTTTTTGAGTTATATTCCAGTTAATTTTAAGCCGGGTTACATTTATAATTCAGTTAATAGTACAATTAATGCAGATTAAATCTATAGTGTGCTTATTTAGAATTAAATCATTTTTCTGCGATGATAAACTTATGCTCCTCACCTTTACTTTCACCTTTAGTTGCCAGATGGATAAAATACCCTTGGCGCACAAGATGAATAATAATATTGATGCCCATTTGATCCTTAGGACCTAGAGAGATGCCACTTGGAATATGTTGATCTTCAATGCATTGATAATTAAATTTTATTGCACAGCAGATGTGTTGATGCATGATCATTGTAAAACTTATATCTTATTTCAGCACTTAGATATAGATGTGAGTTTGTTGTAATAATTACATTCTATTTCGCCACATAGATATGGATGTGAGATCATTTTAATATTTAGATTTTGTTGCATGCTTAGATTTGTGATGCGAGATGCGTTGTATTACTCAGTTCTATTAAGTCCTTATATATGTTGTTATGATACGTTTGTTACTTAGATTCTACTTACGCCACTAATCTATGTCATGCTTGATTGTTAATATTGATTCCCTTGCGCCTTGGATTAAGATGGTGAATAGGTGTATGGATTGCTTGTGCTATGGGCTAACTTGATGCTTATTGTTTACGTCTAAGTTTTTTAGCACACTGACCATGGCATTACTTTATGATCCTTGTGAATTATTAATTGTGCATGTTGATAAATAAGTGATTTATGTTATTTGGAACTAGATCATGTGCTTACCTTGTTTATGATGTGGAGTATTGTAATTGATGATTGACTTAATCGCGTGCATGAAAGTTAAGTAGTTTTGTTTTTCCTTAAAACTTAATAAGTAGATTTGGCTCCTTGACTTATGTCGATGTTGGATGGATTTAGTAGATAAGTTCTCTTGCGCCAAATAATTTTTATGTTACATGTGTTGGATTATTATAATGCATTTTTCTTTTAGTGATGGATTGATGATGTTATTTAGCTTAGCCGGCTTGGACTTGTTTGTGTCGAGTGGTATGTAGACACCTCCATGCTCCCCAAAAGAGTCGCCAGCCTTGAGACCTTAAAATGTCAAGTGTGAGGGAACCAGACTTGGCGTTATATGTCCACGGAGGTCTAACACCATTCTGAGGTAGGATAGATTGAGGTAGTCATTTATATTCTTTATCTAGTAAATGTTCGTAAATTGCTTTAGGATTCATGATGTGCTAATATGATATGATTTTTATGTTTAAGTGTTGCGTGAAATTCATTCATTGTGATATCGTTGAGTTGTGTCACTATGACTTTATGATTGATGTTATTGTCCTAATGCTTTAAAATAAAATTACAGTATGCGTCGTTTTATTATGCATGTGATTAGAGACCCATTACAACTTATACCCATAGAGGTGTAATGAAATGTAGTAGGCAAAGTGTGGGATGAGTATGAGGTTTACAATTATGTTTAGATGTGTAATTCTCCCTTGAACAATAGGAATATTGATTATCATTTCCCAGTGGATGTTTCCCTTTAAAGGGTTTTACCACGTAAATTGATGTGTAATTGATGTGAATTGATTGTTTTCATGTCTTGTTATTTTTCCATTAATCTCTATGTGCTTATGCTTCCGCTGAGCAACAAGTGGTATCAGATTTGTGTTTTGTGGAGAAAATAGATATTCAAGATGAGTTTTTCAATGAAGCTATTGAAGACAGAGGAGCATTAGTTTTGTCCCTGATGCTCCCTGAGCTCAATTACAAGAGCATTAGTTTATCTCGACTTATGAAATTAGAGTTTAGGCCTCCCAGCCATGCAAGAGGGCACTTGTTTTGGGGACTAGTGCTCCCTGGGCCGTACAAGGGTTATTGTTGGAGTGGGTATAGCAGTGGAGGTGCGTGCGATTGGAATTTTGGTTGGGTTATGTTTTGTATGGACATGTAATTGTTCAAATCATGGTATGCATTGGGTGTTGATGTAATTGTGAAGCCGGGGTTTTGTGCGGATGGAGAATTTCCTTGGTAAACTTTATTAAGGATGGCCTGAGAATGAATGGTGGAATATATATTTTATAAAGGATCTTTTTTTATATGGGTGGACATCTTTGTTTAAGAAGTTGGTTGCACGGTGGGTTTGAGATATGAGAATGTTTTTAGAACAGCTTTTGACTAGATGTTTTAGGGTTCAATCTTGAACAATAAAAGTGTTTTTTTATGTAAGAAAGAGCTTAGTGTTATAAGTTGTAGTTTTTGGGGCGATTTTGTCTTAATGGAAAAGTGGGGGATTCAGATTTGGTGGATAAATTCAGCAGCAAAGAATAATTTTGAGTTATGTAAACTCAAGATATGGAATATACTTACAACAAAAGGATTTCAAAGCGTTAGCCGGAAAGAAAAACTAACAAGCATGATAGACGAGGGCTGAGAAGATATGGATGGAAGAGCTCTTAGTACCATCCATCTATGTCTCACAGATGAAGTTTTTTTAACATTGTTGGAGAGGATACAACAACAAGTTTGTGGAACATAATGGAAAGTATTTGTATGACAAATTCCTTGATGAACAAAATCTTCTTGAAGAGGAAACTATATAGCTTACATATATGAAATAAGGTACAAAAATTTTCGATCATTTAAATATTTTCAATACCATGTTTTGACAATTAACTAGTATGGATGTAAAATATGAAGATGAGGACAAGGCAGTTACACTACTTTGTTCATTACCTGAATCTTAGGATCATCTGGTCACATCTATGCGGTTTAGCACAACAAACACCATTGATTATGATATTGTTGTGGGAACTCTGATGACTAAGGAAATGAGGAGAAGATACATTAAAACCTGACAGAGAAACAATGGTGAGTGAGAGGAGTCACGATCCAATAGAAAGAACGAATTAGAGAGTTACATCAAGATCTAGAAGTAGAGAAATAAGGGTAAGAAAAATGTTGAGGTCACAGCTGAAAATATGGACATCTCAAAGAAGGATTATTTGGAAAAGAGACAAGAAGAAACATTCAAAGGGACTCCTGAAAGGAAACAAAGGGGAAGTTAATTCCCGAATTTGCTGAAACAAGTTGAGGTTCATGTATGGTTGATGGGGTATTATCTACTTGTGATGTTTCACAACAACATCGACATTAGTTTTTAGATGGTGCACCGATCATGTCTTCCACCAGTAGTTCTCAATTTACCAATCTAATAATGAACGTTGGGCATGGAAATTGTTGGAGTTGGTAGAATCCATATTAAAATGTATGATGGTACTGTAAGAACTTTAATAGATGTGAGGTATGTACCCAAACTTAGAAAGAACTTAATAGTTTGGGAGTTCTAGATTCTGTTGGTTATAAGTGTACAACTCAAGGTGGAGTATTGAAGGTGTCCAAAGACATCTTGGTAGTCATGAAGGCAAAGAAGATAGGGAACCTTTATCAACTTGAAGAAAAGGATTAAGGAAATAAATCAAGAAGTGGTAGCATTTAAAGGTGCAAGTTACTCTACTCGTTTGTGGCATCATTATTCCATTCATATGAGTGAGAAAGGAACTAAAGTCTTGGTTGATCGTAAGTGACTTCCAAGTTTAAAATTTTGGGAATTTTTTCATAAAATTATTGTGTTTATGGAAAACAGAGTAGATAGAAGTTTAAAATGGGAGACATATATAAGAAAATGTATCCTTGATTAAATTCATTTAGATATTTGGGGACCATCCCCTACAGTTTGTTTGGAGGATTGTCATATTTTTTGTGACATTTTATAGATGATTACTCTAGAAGGTGTGGATCTATCTACTTAAAAGAAAAGATGTATTTAATACTTTTAAGCAATTCATGAATTTTGGTTTGAGAAATGAAATCAGGGGTTCAGAACAAATATGGAGGCGAGTTCATCTTTGGAATTTGAAAACTATTGCAAGGGAGATAGGATAGAAATACAGAAGATCATGATTTATACTCCTGATGGAAATGAATTGTTGTTGGGCGTGAATATGACTCTTCTGAGAGAGCAGGGGCATGCTCAATGTGTGCCAAGTTGTAGTAAGAATTGTGGGTAGAAGTAGTTCTTACAACGTGCTATCACGATGGTGGTCACCATAAACTACAATGGCTGTAAAAGATTCTAGAAGAGTATGAACATGTCAATGCGTGCTTGATTATTCAAATATGAGAATATTTAGTTTGTGACACTTATTCTCTTATTTCTAAAGATCAACATTCTAAATTAGATCCTAGATCAAAGAAATATGTCTTTTTGTAGTTTACCATGGTGATGAGTTAAAGAGGTATAGGTATGGTATCCTACTTCCCAAACTCATCATAAGCAAAAGATGTATTATTTGATTAATCCTCACTCTTAAAATCATAACTAGTAGATGTTGAAGTGAGACAAGAACAATTACCGCAAGTTCAACAGATTCAATTGGAGACTCAACCATCTTTAGAAAGGAGGAGCATGAAAGAAGTTCAAAAGAAAGAAGAAGAAGATGCATAAAATATCCAGGAAATTGTGGATATACCTCAACCATCTCTAAGGAGATCTACATGGGCCATAATTCTGTGGAAAAGGTTAAATTTCTCAATTGTTACGCTCCCTATAAAGAAAGGGAACTATTCTGGCAACCCATTATTGAATCTGGATTACTAAGAGAAGAAGGAATTATAGTGGGTGGTGACCTCAATTTCACCCTTTCTTCCAGGGAGGTGTGGGGAGATTTGGCCAAAAGTGACCCTCTTGCAGACTATTTTACAAGCCTCATACAATCTTCCAGTTTAGTGGATATAATTCCGTCTAAAATGGCTCCTACTTAGAGGAATGGGAGAGAAGGTACATCTGGTATTTCAAAAAGACTGGATCGTTTTCTTCTTGAAGAATCCATTATTGGCAACCATAGTAAGATCAGATCACGGACCATCAATTCTACCATTTTGGACCATAATCTGATTTGCTTACAACTGGAATCTTCCACCCTTAAAAATGCTCCCACCTTTAAATTCAATAACTCTTGGATCAATGATCCAGAATTTACCTCTCTTATTAAGAAGATGTGGCATACTACGGATAATTGGGCAGACCCTTCAGCTATTCAACTGCTCTATGAAAAATTGAAGAATTTAAAGAAAGTAGTGGTTCTCTGGCAGAGGGATAAAAAATCTCAATTACAGTCAGAACTACACCACATTGAAGTTAAAATGGCAGAGATATTTGAGAAGTGCCAGTCTCAATTGTTTGTTCAGGAAGATATGGATTACTTAAGGGCACTAAAACAAAGGAAGGAAATGATACTTTCTATAGAATAATCAACTTGGAGGCTTAAAAGTTGGGTTATTTGGATTAATAAAGGTGATAAGAATAATAATTTTTTTCATAAGTTTGCCACACAAAGAAGATCACAAAATACTATTTGGGATATAGTAGATGATGTTGGTGTTCACCAAACAACTGATAATGATATTAAGAAGATTGCATATAAACATTTTAAAGATCAGTACAGTGCGATAGAGGCAGAAGACACCTATAACCAACTCAAGGTCCTTGAGAATGTGCCAAAGCTTTTTAGTGACATAGAAAGTGATGAGAATGGAAAAACTGTCACTTTAGAAGAAGTTAAGGAAAATGTTTGCATTATGCCAAAGGATAAAATCCCTGGCCCGGATGGCTAGACTCAGGAACTCTTTCATAATTTTTTTGAGCTTTTGGGGGAGGATCTACGCAAGACCGTTGAAGAATCCAAATGTTCTGGCATTATACCGGGTGCACTCAATGCTACCTTCTTTGCTCTTATACCCAAGGTAAGAAAACCAAACTCTTTTCATGATTTCATGCCAATTTCCCTCTGTAATTTTGTTTATAAATTCATTTCCAAAATCATTGCCACATGGATGAAAGAAAAATTGGCATCATGTATCTCCTATGAACAATTTGGGTTCCTAAAGGATCGTTTAATCTTTGATGTTGTGGGGATAGCACAAGAATGTTTTCAAACTGCTAAATCTAAGAAGTTAAGCGCCATTATTCTAAAGTTGGATTTGAAGAAAGCATATGATAAGATGAGTTGGAAATTTCTAAGAATGTTATTAACTCAGATCGGGTTAAAATGAGAGGTTACCCAATGAATTATGTCTTGTATTACCTTTGTTAACATGGAAGTTTCAATTAATGGCTCCCCGAACGACTTATTTAAGAGTTATTGAGGGATATGACATGGTTGCCCTCTCTCCCCCCTATTATTTCTACTGGTTTTCGAATGTTTAAGTAGATTATTGAAGAAGACTATGATAGAAGGGGCCTTTCATGGACTCAAAGTTACTACAGAGACCATAGTCTTACACCTACTCTTTGTTGACAATGTTCTAATTTTAGGTATTGGAAATTATGAAGACTGGATGGAATTCAAAACTATCTTAACTAGTTTTTGTCTTGCCTCTAGTATGGATGTTAACTGTAAGAAATCGTTCTTTCTTGCAAAGAACATAGATCCCAACCTGGAACAAAGGAGACAGTCAACGTTCAACATACATTTCAACAACATTGAGGATGTAATGAAATATCTAGGGTTTTATTTAAAACCAAACATCTACAGGGTAGCAGATTGGACTTGGATGGTACAGAAGATCGAGAAGAGAATTGGCAATTGGACCCTCCGATGGCTATAGGAGGAAGACTGGTCTTAGCGAAATCAGTGCTACAAAGCCTCCATGTGTACTAGCTCAGTTTATTGAATATTCCTGCAACTATCTTACACAAGATTCAACAACTCATGGCAAATTTCATTTGGAGAGGAGCCAACAAAACTACAGGCTTTCACTTAACCAAATGGAAAAACATTGCTAGTCTAAAGGAAAATGGTGGATGGGTTATTAGGAATATTTTCTGGTTTGCCCAATCTTTGGCTGCCAAATCTTGCTGGAGAGGTCTATTTGGGAATAGTCTGTGGAGTAGGACCCTAAAAAAATATATATTTAAAAGGAGTTGATCTGAACTCTTGGCTACACAAAGATGACTGTAATTTCCTAGTTGCCTCTATTATCTGGAATTTTTTTATGTCTTCTATGCATATTATTAAGCGATGGTTGGCTTGGAAAATAGGGTGTGGTAAAAAAGTCATTATTGAGAAGGGTCCTTTCATAGGAGATAATACTTCATTCTCGCCTGATTAAATTTTATTATTGATTAACAAATAAACGGTTGAGCTTCATTTATCTGGTGTTAATATTTTAATTTCTGTTAATCACTCGTGGAAATTAGTTAGCTATCAAAGTAATTTTTAAATATGATTAGGTAAATGTAAAAAAGTAAACACATAAATGGATGTATTTATAATAGCTAGGAAGTTAATGATTGAAATCACAGCCATTTATTTTGTGTGAAGTCTATTAAGAATATTCCAACCATATTTAATCATGTCCATATAAAACTTATTAAGCACTAAACCCCTATTAAATCTGCCCATTGTCAATAGGTGTACGCCTTTCGGCGTAATTAGAGTCTAACTAAACAAATTCAGTACATCATAATATACAAGTTCATTCCAGATACAAACTAACTGATCAATAAAATATCGTGACCAACAATCGTTGAAAGATGTTCTTTGGCAGTTGGCGTTCCTCCCTGCTCCCGCTTGCTAATCATTGAGACTTCACCGGTACCTCCTAGCCAACGCTAGGGGTACTCTTCTTCCCCTTGAGCTCCCCGAGCCGCAAAGGGTCCACACACACAACCAGAGAAAAGCTAGCTCCAAACTCGCCTCGCAAGGTCGTACTACCACTCTCTATTCGAGTTGGGTATCCCAACTCCCACAAGAAAAAACAGTCAAGAAAAATCCGACAGCATAACCTTACGCATACCCGTCATGATCCATTCCTCCTTCCTGCCATTACTTTTATAGAGTTCTTTTAGTGACCACTTTCCAAATGCATGTTAAATTCTTTTTTTTTAAATTTTATTATGAAATATTCTCGCCTGATCCCTTAGTTGCACCAGAAATTCATTTACTTAATTAAATTAATTTGTCAATTTCTCTCACCAACCTAAAAGCATTCTTAAAAACGCTCATTGTTGTCTCTTTATTCCCTCAATTTCTTTTAATGACTGATGCCTTTCTTAAAACTTAGTTGAGTTTTAATTAGGAAAGTTCTCTAGACTAGATTCCTTTCTATGTTCCACATTCCTTTTGCATTTAATTTTCTCTTTTTGTCTAAGTTCTAATTTAACAAGTTTTGCACATAAACAACATTTAATTTTAGATAAATTAATTCTCCTTTAAAATTCTAAATTTCATTTTTTCTTCATCCCCCTTTATTAATAGCTTAATTAATTTCTAGTCCTCATATCCTACTTAGACCTAGGCTTTAATTTCAACTAGGATTAGCAATTTTTAAGGGAAATTTTTTATAATTAATATGCTTTACTTATACAACATTTATTTTAAGGTTGACCAAGTCAAAATAAAAACTGTTTTCTAGGCACCTAGGTTCATTGACTCACCAGTGTTAAAAATCATGACGTGCCCTTTAGGACGCACTACGTGCTCCAAGGGTTCCACTCGCCTTTATTCATGTTTCATTTATGCGACATGCCCTTCAAGACGCACTACGTGCTCCAAGGGTGCCACTTGTCTTTTCACTGATTTTGGTAGACGCCCAACCCTTAGAGTTAATACTCCATCAGACGACCTTGTGGGAGACTAAGGGCCTCTAAGAAATAAAGACCCTGCCTTATTGTGCGCCCCTTAGAATCTTCGTGAGCGACTGTTTCAGTCTGCTCTTACGACATTGTGGATCTCTAGAACTAGGTAATCGTTAACCTACAATTCGAGCCACGACGAGAGTGCTAGGAGGATGTGGCAGGGCTGCTGCTGCACCTCTCCCTCAATATCTCTGGTTGTCGTGCATGGCCCCTTTACTCCTAATGTGATTCTGATTAGCAAGAAATCGTCAGCCTGCATCCATCAACGAAACATGTCAACGATCCATAAACAACATCATAATATATCCGATCATAGGTCACCTATGCATAAACAAAAATACCCAAACCATATACAGTCCACTCCCTAACTCGATCCGGAGTCCAATGAGGTCCATCGATTCCATCAACATCCTCAATCTTTCAAGAGTCTTGCACACTCAGGATAAACTAGTCAATAACACTTGTCTATACATAATTAACATAACATAACAACTTAATCCACAATCTCATCATCAAAATCCATAAACAAAGCAGACAATCATATAATGAACCAGATCACTTGCACGTAAGTGTCCCCAAAGAATAAGTCACATTAGGTGTGTGCAAGAGCGAGATGTTACAGAAAGACTTGTGTAAATAGAAAAAGGTGAACTAGGTAAGAACGATATCTGAAGCTTAAGATATATTCAAATTTAGAAAGTTGGTAGTGGATTTGATTTGCCAAGAATTGGGCATAATTAAATTTAGTGATGGGTTTGGTTGTGATTGGGAATATTGAAACCATAATCCCTAACACAAATTCATCAATTGTCAAATCATTTTTTTTCCCTAATATCATAGAAATCATACAAATAATTTTATGAGAAGTCTCATGAAAGAGATTTGATTGAATAACAATATTATCACCCAGAACATCAAGATTTGTATAGAGATATGACTATAGCAAGGTAACCCTTTATTTTGTTCTAATTCTTTGAAACATTTGGCTGTTACTAATTCATTTAGTGGTTCGCTATCAAGATTCAATGTCCATCTCATCATCTCGTTAATAGTTTGAATAGTTAATTCAATGAGAACATACCCAACTGTAGAAATTATGGCTCTTTTCGATGGGACATAATTATCAGCGCAACTACAAACTACATGAAATGATATACCTAGGGTATTAAAAATTTGGTGAGGTCGGATTCCCATGCATAATAATGGTCAACCAAATCCCTAAAACCCTGGTTTACCTGCTGGTATAACTCAGAGGGATCAAATGACAAGACATGATCGAAAACGTCTTTATATTTGTTGCCAAGATCTTCCTCTATGACTTTTATATTTTTCTTACTTTCTGTAGGTTGAGATGACTGCATTTTAGAAATGACAAAAGAAAAGAATAAAAAATGATTTAGGTTTACCTATGGAGGATGTTGATTGGTATAGGTATCAGACTTGAGTGATGATGGTGAATTTGGGACAAACTCTTAATCAGGCGCTCCAACTCTTTAGAAATTCAAAATAAACCAAGTATTTGACCTTTAGCCCTTTTTCGTAAAGAAACATATACATGTCGTTGTTTGATTGACAGAATGTCAATTTAAAAATAATAATTTTAAATCTTTTACCTTTTCGCTAGCTGATGTCATGCTGGACACGTGTCAACCTCATGTCAATTGCGGGGGGTTTGGGTGTGGTTAGGATAACCATATACCCCGGGGGCCGCAATCGACGGATGGGCACTATGTCAAAAGAAAATTAACTAGGGTAGAGTTTTGCGCCCCCCTCTTTATGTTAAACGTCAAGAACATGAGGGGAGGGGAATCCACTATGAACCATTGATTTGAAGATTCAGGAGCGCGACCAAATATGCAAGAATAAACACTTTTTAGTAATATAAAAACTATATAATATGAAATAAAAACCTTAACTAACAAAATTACAAAACTTAAATGATATTTAAATTGTATAACAAAGATTATAATAAACCTTTGTTTTATTAAAATAAAATAAAACTAATTTACTTTTTCTTATTATT
>SNQJ01S0048913.1:78370-93705 GCA_010110895.2 Picea sitchensis | reverse complement strand
AGTTTATTGAAGTCGAGATAGATTGTTATTGGTCGCGATCTCAAATAATATTGATTATGGATATCGATCGATCTTAGTTTTTTTATCAGTTAAAACATAAATGATATATATTTATATGAATATCCAATGTGTCTACAACGATTAGGAATTGTTCTCCCCATTAGATGGACCATTTTAAAAAAAAAAAATTATTTTATTTAAGGACAAGCTATAGAGCAACTCAGTATTGTGTTTTTGCAATAACCATGTAAATACTTATAAACCAAACCAATACAACACAAATGTAAAAAGGTAAAATCTTATAGCAATGGACACTCAAGAAATATAAAGGCAAAATGCTAAAAAAAACCTTAATATTTTAATATTTTGTTTTGAAAAATCGACGTATCAATTACATATGTTATCTATGGTTTTAGAAAAGCCAAATTTTGTCTATGTTGAAACATGCCAACTAATTTCCCATGGATGCATGCACACCGTATCAACTAAAAATAAAATGTGCATGCGTGCACACTACAATGATCAATTTGTGTAACTGGTGGATCAAGTTGTAATGAGTTTGTCTAACTGTGTAATAGATACTATTTAACTATGCATATGTAACATCCTGCTCTTGCACACACTTGATTGGACTTATTCTTTGAGGACACTTGCATGCAAGTGATCCAGTTCATTATATGATTGATTGTTTCGCTTATGGATTATGATGATGTTGTAGATATGATGATATGTTATTTGATTATATTTGTATCAACATGTGCTATTGACTGGTTCCACCTGAGTGTGTAGGACTCTGGATAGATTGAGGATGCCGATGGCATAGATGGACCTCCTTGGAATCCGGATCGAGTCAGGGAGTGGACTGTATATGGTTTGAGTATTTTTGTTATTGCATATGTGACATATGACTGGGTATATTATGATGTTTTTTATGGATCGCTGACATGTTTCGTTGATGGATGCAGGCTCATGATTGCTTGCTAATCAGACTCACATTTGGAGTGAAGGGGTCACGCACGACAACCAAAGATATTGAGGGAGAGGTGTGGCAATAGCCCTGCCACAACCTACTAACACTCCCGCCGTGGCTCGAACTGTAGGTTAACGATTATCTAGTTCAAGAGATCCACGATGTTGTGAGGGAAGATTGAGACAGTCGCTCGCGAATATTCTAAAGGGACATGCAATAAGACACGATCCTTATTCTTTAGAGGGTTTTAGTCTCCCACAAGGTCTCCTGACGGAGTATTGACTCCAAGGGTGGATGTCTACCAAAATCAGTCAAAAGGCGAGTGGCACTCTTGGAGCATGTAGTGCATCTTGAAGGGCACGTCACATAAATGAAACATGAATGAAGGTGAGTGGCACCCTTGGAGCACGTAGTGCGTCTTGAAGGGCACCTCACGGTTGTTAACACTGGTGAGTCAATGAACCTAGGTACCTAGAAAACAATATGTCATTTTGACCTGGTCAACCTTAAGATAATTGTTGCTTGAGCAAAGTAAAAAAAAAAATTTATAAAATTTTCCCTTAAAAACAATTTTGCTAAGCCTAGTTGAATTTAAAGCCTAGGTCTAAGTAGGACATGAGAACAAAAAGTTACTTAAGCAATTGATAAAGGGGGATGAAGAAAAGTGGGGGTAAAAATTAAATTTAAAAATTAATGGAGGATTAAATTATTAAAAAATTATTAATTGTTGTTTATGTGCTAAACTTGCTAATTTCAAACTTAGACAAAAAGGGGAAATTAATTGAAAAATGAATGCAGAACATAGAAGGAATCTAGTATAGATAACTTTCCTAAATTGAACTCAACTAAGCTTTAAGAAATGCATCAGTCATTAAGGGAATGTGAGGGAATAAAGGGACATCGAGGAGTGTTTTTAGGAACTCTTTTAGGTGGGTGGGGGAAATTGGAAAATTAATTAAATTAATTAAATGAAATTCTGGTGCAACTAAGGGATCGGGTGAGAAGTGTACGGGGGATAATATTTCAAATAAAAATTTAATAAAAAGAAATTAATGTGCGTTTAGGTAACTAGTCACTAAGAGAACTCTTATAAAGAAATGGTGGAGGAGGGGAATGGATCACGTTTGGTATGCGTAAGGTTATGCTGTCGAATTTTACTCTTAACTGAATTTTCTTGTGGGAGTTGGGATACCCAGCTTGAATAGAGAGTGGTAGCTCGAACTTGCAAGACGAGCTGGGAGCTAGCTTTCTTTGGTTTGTGTGTGGTCCCTTTGCGGCTCGGGTGGCTCAGGGCGGAGAACAATACACCTAGTGTTGGCTGGGAGGTATCGGTGAGGTCTCAGTGGTTAGCAAGCAGGAGCCAAATGGAGCGCACGCGTGGAAGGCCATCATCGAATTCTCGCCTTCAGTTAAAGTATTTTTAATTGGATTTGTAATTGCCTTGGATTAATTTGGACTAGTTGTTTATATCTGGTGTGAATATGTGAGATCTTAGGATCAATAGATAAGCTCCAAGATTTTTTTATGAATGCTAGAGGCGGTTCCTAATAAATTCACTACCATTTTTTTTTATGTAAATCAGAATTGTTGTCTACTCCCTGGATTGCGAGACCTAAATAGATTTACCCTAGCATTTTTTTTAACTTGAGAATCCACTGTGCTTTTGGGAGGAGGCTCTGGGATCTTGCCCAGATTTTCCTTCGCCTTCGTCATAAGTTTTGCTCTGCGTTTTATCCCACTCCTTCTTTGGGTGAGCTTACACTTATACCCAACATGATTTTTCCCTTGACTTTCCTCGGTCTTTTATTTCTCTCATTGGCCAACACTCTCCAAGGCGATTTAATCTCAGCGTTGTCCAAAGTTTCTCGCCCAACAATGATGAACCTCTACATCTCCATATGACTGTTTTTAGCCCGTGTTTGTTTAATTCGTGGCTCAACGACCTTGCTTGCTACCTCTGCGTTGCTTTTGCTGAATGCATTTCACTTCTTCCTTGGCGGTTGCCTCTGTTTACTCAGCGAAATTTCTCTTCAATGAGCAATGGTTTTTCCTCCTTTATACTCTGTGATTTTTCTCTTTTTCTCACCGATTTTACCTTTTACTTAGTGGAATTTACCCCACCGATATCCATTCAGTTTGGCTCCTTATATAAATATCCATCTGCCCTCCTTTCATTCCCATAGTGATTTCAATAAGTTGGGGAATTTTCTTAGACGCTGGGCGAAGTGTTTTCTCAACAAAATTTTTCCAGGTATTTCTTCGTTCGCTGCTAAGATCCTATCGCCTTGCCTGTCTGTTGCAATTTCTCTCGAAATTTTGTTTTAGTAATTTAGATCCGAGTTTATTTTACATGTGATTTCTCCAAAACCCGTGTAAAACATGTAATCCCTTTGTCGATCAGCTGATGGTTGTCCGACGAGGGATTGTGCTGTTTGAGGCAGTTTCCCTTTCTCTATAATTTATTTCAGGGATTTTGTGTTGTCTCTTTGTTGATTCATGTTTATGTGTAACTCTGGGTTCCACTATGCATTTTATTATGAGGATTTTGGGGCCATATCGGTGCGTTTATGGCGTGATGACCTCCGTGATTTCCTTGCTGGCACCCTGCTAATGAGGTATTAACCAATGTGTTTTATTGTTTTTTTTGTATTGGGGGAATCGATAATGCGTGATTCTCGTATTCGCGTGACACAGGGTCTACTATAACCCCAGGTGCATCCATTCAGCTCGCAAGAATGGAGAACAAGTAAATTGGGGTGAGAATCGAACATAAGACCTCATTTTAACCAATATATTTTGTTTTTGTCTCAACTAGATTTTTGCTATTTTCTTTGCGATCCTCCCTGAAATTAACCTCTGCCCTTTTCTGAGTTGTTCCCTCTGGGATTGGTACCCTAGGCAACTTCCTGTATTCATTTAAATTGAATTAATTTCCTATATAACTTAATTATTCAATTGTTTTCTTACTTAATGCATTTACTGTAGTAATTTCTCCTCTAGGGTAGTGGAAATTATTCGCTAGCGGCAAATCCGTTTCCATGTAATTATAGCAACAATGGGTGAGCTTCACCATAATTGTGGTTCAACAATATTACACTGATAATTACCGACTTGCTTTTACTATTGGAACCTCAATTTAATAACTCTGATCTTCCTCTTGATAACCCGCAGGTCCCTCTGTGTGGCTAGGTGAATCACGAGATTTTCATTTAAATTTTAAAATCGGTTGAAATCTCATTCGGTTTAGTTTAATTCTGTTGCAATCTTACATTTATAATTATAGATTCAGTGCAACTATAACTGAGAATTTAATGCAGTTGAAATTACCTTACAATTTAGATTAATTCAATTTTAATTCGTTTTTGAGTTATATTCCAGTTAATTTTAAGTCAGGTTACAGTTGTAATCTGGTTACATTTATAATTCAGTTACTAGTACAATTAATGCAGATTAAAGATAGAGTGTGCTTATTTAGAATTAAATCATTTTTCTGCGATGATAAACTTATGCTCCTCACCTTTACTTTCACCTTTAGTTGCCAGATGGATATAATATCCTTGGCGCACAAGATGAATAATAATATTATTGCCCATTTAATCCTTAAGACCTAGAAGATACCACTTAGATATATTGATGCGCAATCGTGATAATAATTAAATTTTATTGCACAACTTAGATATTGATGCATGATCATTGTAAAACTTATATCTTATTTCACCACTTAGATATAGATGTGAGTTTGTTGTAATAATTACATTCTATTTCGCCACATAGATATGGATGTGAGATCATTTTAATATTTAGATTTTATTTCGCCACTTAGATTTATTGATGCGAGATCGTTGTATTACTCAGATTCTATTCGTCACTTATATATGTTGTTATATGATCGTTTTGTTACTTAGATTCTACTTCGCCACTAATCTATGTGGAGGTTTGATTGTTAATATTGATTCCTTTGTGCCTTGGTTTAAGCTGGTGAATATGTGTATGGATTGCTTGCGCTATGGGCTAACTTGATGCTTATTGTTTACGCCTAAGTTTTCTAGCACACTGACCACGACATTACTGTATGATCCTTGTGAATTATTAATTGTCCGTGTTGATCAATAAGTGATTTATGTTATTCGGAACTAGATCATGTGCTTACCTTGTTTATGATGTGGAGTATTGTAATTGATAATTGATATAATCGCGCACCTTGAAGTTAGGTAGATTTGTTGTGCCTTAAAACTTAATAAGTAGATTTGGCTCCTTGACTTATGTCGATGTTGGATGGATTTAGTAGATAAGTTCTCTTGCGCCACATAATTTTTATGTTACATGTGTTGGTTATTAGAATGATTTTGCGCCTGGCTGATCGTTGATGATGTTATTTAGCTTAGCCGGCTTGGACTTGTTTGTGTCGAGTGGGATGTAGAAACCTCCTTGTTCCTCAGAACAATCGCCAGCCTTGAGACCTTAAATGGTCAAAATTGATGGGAACCCGGGCTTGAGCGTTGCTTATGTGTCCTGGAGGTCCTAACCATTGCAGGGTAGGATGGGTGGGTAGTCATTTATATTCTTTATCTGAGTAAATGTTCGTAAATTGCTTCAGGATTCATGATGTGCTAATATGATATGATTTTTATGTTTAAGTGCTGCGTGAAATTCATTCATTGTGATATCGTTGAGTTGTGTCACTATGACTTTATGATTGATGTTATTGTCCTAATGCTTTAAAAATAAAATTACCTGTTGTACGTCGTTTTGTGTCGTAACGGTCGGGCCATTACAACATACCCATAGAGGTGTAATGAAATGTAGTAGGCAGAGTGTGGGATGAGTATGAGGTTTACAACCCTATGTTTCGATGTTGTAATTCTCCCTTAATCAATAAGAATACCAATTATCATTTCCCCGTGGATGTTTCCCTTTAAAGGGTTTTACCACGTAAATTGTTGTGTTCAATTGATGTGAATTGATTGTTTTCATGTCTTGTTATTTTTCCATTAATCTCTATGTGCTTATGCTTCCGCTGAGCAACAAGTGGTATTAGAGCCGTGTTTTGTGGAGAAAATAGATATTCAAGCCTGAGTTTTTCAATGAAGCTATTGAAGACAGAGGAAAGAAGGAGAATTCATAGTAGAGGATGTCATTTTATGCCCTAATGCTCCCTGAGCTCAATTACAAGAGCATTAGTTTATCTCAAACTTATGAAATTAGAAATTTCAGGGACTAGCGCTCCTCAAGCCATACAAAGGGCACGCTATTTTAGGGACTAATGCTCCCTAGGCCATACAAAGGGTGTGTTAGTCGTATAACAGCGTGGAAAGTGCATTTTTTGATGGAAATTTTGGTTGAGTTATGTTTTATGAACATATGGTATTCAAATCATGGTATGCATGGAGTGATATGAAGGTATGAAAGCCCAGTTTTTATGCAGATGGAGAATTTCCCTTGGTAAACTTTATTAAAGGATGGCTTGTATAAATAAATGAGTGGAGATATATTTTATAAAGGATCTTTTTTATATGGGTGGACATCTTTRTTTAAGAGGTGGACCTTTTTGTTTTGGTAAAAGGTTTTTGAATATAAAATATTTTTTTAAAACCTTTTAACTAATGTTTTAGGGTTCAACCTTCAACAATAAAATTGTTTCTCCATAAGAAAGAGCTTAGTGTTATAAGTTGTAGTTTTTGGGCGATTTTGTGCTAATGGAAAAAGTGCAGAGTTCAAAGTTTGAGGTGGATAAATTCAACGACAAGAATAATTTTGAGTTGTGTAAGCTCAAGATGTGGGATATGCTTGTGCAACAAGGATTTCAAAAGGCGTTGACGGGAAAGAAAAAGAAATTGACAAGCATGATAGACGAGGGCTGAGAAGATATGGATGGAAGAGCTCTTAGTACCATCCATCTATCTCTCCACCTGAGGATGAAGTGTTGTTTTACGTTGTTGGAGAGGAGACAACAACAAGTTTGTGGAACATAATGGAAAGTATTTGTATGAAAAATTCCTTTACGAACATAATATTCTTGAAGAGAACTATACTAAAACACATATAGAGAAAGAAGGTACAAAAATTTTTTGATCATTTTAAATATTTTCAATTACCACTGTTTGACAATTAACTAAGTATGGATATAAAATATATGAAGAGATGAGGAATAGCGATTCACGCTAATGTATATTCATTAAAGAGATGTAGGATCATCCAGTCACATCTATGCAGTTCCCAGCACAACAAACTGCATTGATTATGATATTGTTGTAGAACTCTGTACAAACTAAGAATAGGAGGAATACAAAAGGAAGAAACCTCAACTTCAGAAGGAATGGTGGCTAGAATTTGATCTAAAGAAAGAGGGTAGAATATTAGAGGTACATCAAGATCTAAGTAAAGAGGAAATAAGGGTAAGAAAAATTTTGGTACAGCAGAGAAATATGGACATCAAGAAGGGTTGTTGGAAAAGACAAAAAACATTCAAAGAGGACTCCACAAAGGGAAGCAAAGGGAAGTTAGCCAGGTAAGAGAACAAGTTGGGGTTCATGTATGGTTGATGAGGTATTATCTGCCTTGATGAAACACAACTTAACACTCGATATTTAGTTTTATATTAGTGCATCCGGTCACATGTGTCTTCACGAGAAATTGGTTCTCAAATTTACCAATCTATTTAATTAATTGAATTGTTGTTTTAGCCAGGAAATTATTTTCTTATAAAATTGTTGGGGTTGGTAGAATCCATATTAAAATGTATGATGAATGCATAAGGAGCGTTAACAAATGTAGGGCATGTACCTGAAATAAGAAAGAACTTGATATTTTTGGGAGTTCTAGATTCTGCTCGTTATAAGTGTACAACTCAAGGTGGAGTATTGAAGGTGTCAAAAAGCATCTTAGTAGTCATGAAGACAAAGATGATCATGAACCTTGCTCCAACTTGAAGGAAAGGTAAGGAATAAATCCAAAGCAATGGTAGCATCTAAAGGTGCAAGTTACTCTACTGGATTTGAAAATATTGTTTCCATTCATATAGGTAGAGAAAGGGGCTTAAAGTCTTACAGTTTGATAAATGAAATTCCCAAGTTTAAATCTTTGAATTTGAATTTCTGAAAGTATTGTATTTTTGGAAAACAAAGTAGATAGAAGTTTAAAATAGGAGACATATAAAAGAAAATGTATCCCTTGATTTAAATTCATTTAGATATTTAGGGACATCCGGTTGTTTTGGAGGATCTTCATATTTTTGTAGCATTTATAGATGATTACTCTCTAGAAAGGTGTGGATCTATCTACTTAAAAGAAAAGATGTATTTAATACTTTTAAAGCAATTCATAGATTTGGTTGAAAAGAGAATTGATAGTTCAATCAAGTGTTTAAGGAAATATAATGGAGGTGAGTTCATATCTTTGGAATTTGAAAACTATTGCAAGGAAGATGGGATCGAAATACATAATACCACAGTTTATACTCCTCGGTAGAATGGTGTTGTTGAGCACTTGTAGATATGGCTTTCTTCCTAGAGGCAGGAGCATGCTCAATAATGCCAAATTATGAGGAGTTGTGGGTAGAAGTAGTTCTTACAACATGTTATCTGATAAATTGGTCACCATAAACTACAATAAAATATAAGATTCTAGAAGAGGTATGGAAAGGTCATTCGTGTGATTTTTCAAATCTGAGAATTTTTGGTTGTGACACTTATTCTCTTATTTCTAAAGATCAACATTCTAAATTAGATCCTAGATCAAAGAAATATGTCTTTTGAATTTATGGTGATGGAGTTAAGGGGTATAGATTATGGTATCCTACTTCCCACAAACTCATCATAAGCAAAGATGTAGTAATGCGATGAATCCTCACTCATAAAATCGAACCTGGTAGATGTTGAAGTGAGACAAAAAATAGCATAAGTTCAACAAATTCGGTTGGAGACTCGTCCATCTTTAGAAAAGGAGGAGCATGAAAGAAGTTCAAAGAAGAAGATGAGATGCAAAATGTATCCAGGAAACTGTGGATATGCCCCAACCATCTCTAAGGAGATCTACATGGGCCATGAATCCTCCTACAAGGTATGAAAATTATGTTTCGTAATTGGCTGGTTTTCCTAATGATGGAAAACCTAGTTGTTATCATGAAGCAATGAATGTATCTAAAAGTGTTAAATGCAAAGAATCTATGAAAGAAGAAATGGATTCAGAGAGGAATAAAACATGGGACCTTGTAGAAATTCCAGAAAGAAGAAATGGATGCCTTAGAGAGGAATAAAACATGGGACTTGGTAGAACTTCCAAAGGATGGGAAGGTTGTCGGTTGCAAGTGGGTCTAGAAACTGGAAAAGGGTGTTGATGATAAAGTTGAAAGGTATAAAGCAAGACTAGTGGAAAAAGTGTATTCTCAAAAGGAAGGTATTGATTTTCATGAAATCCTTTCACCAGTAGTGAAGCTTGTTTCAATTCATGTTGTGTTAGCACTAGTTGCTTTACTTGATCTTGACATAGAGAAGTTAGATGTTAAAACAATGTTTCTACATGGAGATTTGGATGAGGATATATATACGAAACAATGAGAAGGGTTTGTTCAGGATCAAAATAAGAGGTTTGTTTGCAAGCTCAAGAAGTCATTGTATGGCCTGAGGCAGTCTCCCAGGCAATGGTACAAGAAGTTTGATTCCTTCATGGTAACAAAATTTTACAAGAAGTGATATGATCATTGTGTTTACTTTCAAAAGTTGGAAAATGGCATATTCATTATTTTGGTGTTAAATGTTGATGATATGCTTATCGCAAGAAAAATCATGGTCGAAATCAACAGATTAAAGGCTCAGTCGGCTAGGATGTTTGATATGAAGGATCTAGGAGCAACAAAACAAATATTGGGCATGGAGATACACAGAGACAGGAAAAACAATAAGATGTGGCTATCACAACAAAAGTATATGGAGAAAATACTTATGAGATTCAATATAAATAATGTGAAACCCGTACAAATCCCTTTGGATTCCCATTTCAAGCTTTCTTCAAGTTTATGTCCTAGTAATGACGAAGAAAAGAATTATATGTCTCGTGTACCATATTCTAATATAGTAGGAAGTTTGATGTATGTGATGGTGAGTACTAGACCCAATATTTCACATGCAGTTGGTGTTGTCAGTAGATACATGGAAAATCTAGGTAAAGATCATTGGGTAGCAGTGAAATGGATGCTTCAGTATCTTAGGGGCACAAATAATTATTCTATCACCTATGATGGTTCCGGTGATTTAGTTTGTGGTTATGTCAATTCAGATTTTTGTAGGTGACTTGGACAAAAGGAGATCCAATTCATGATATGTCTTTACTCTTGTAGGATGACCTGTTAGTTGGATGTCAAAGCTTCAAAACATAGTTTCTTTATCCACTACTGAGGTAGAATATATCGCTGCCTCACATGCATGCAAGGAGGCAATTTGGTTAAAAGGTTTGTTGGATGAGTTTGGAAGGATGCAAGACAAGGTGAAAGTATTTTGCGATAGTCAAAGTGCTATTCATTTGGCTATAAATCTAGCTTATCACAGTAAGACGAAGCATATTTCTATTAAATACCATTTTGTAAGACATGTTGTTGATGAAGGGGGAGTGGCTTTAGAAAAGATCCATACAAAAGTGAATTCTGCAATCATGTTCATGACACCAATTTTGTTAAAGAAACTATGATGATGTTTGACTTCTCTTAGCTTGCAGAAAAGGTGATAAATTAATTCAGACATGATATATTAGGGAAAATTGTTGTCAAGGTGGAGATTGTTGAAACAAGCCAACTAATTTCCCATGTGTATGCATGCACATCGTATCAACTAAAAATAGAATGTGCATGCATGCACACTATAATGATCAATTTGTGTAACTGGTGGATCAGGTTGTAATCAGTTTGTCTAACTGTCTAATAGATACTGTATATCTGTGCATATCCGTAGAGGTGTAATGCAATGTAGTAGGCAGAGTGTGGGATGAGTGTGAGGTTTGCAAGCCTGTGTTTGACTCTTGTAAATCTCCCTTGATCAATAAGAATACCGATTATCATTTCCCCGTAGATGTTTCCCTTTAAAGGGTTTTACCACATAATGTGTTGTGTTCAATTGATATGAATTGATTGCTATTGTGTCATGTTATTTTTCCATTAATCTCTATGTGCTTATGCTTCCATTGAGCAATGGTCTAGATATACAACGTTGAGACTGATTCATTACCAAAAATAGAAGCAGTGGAATCTTAGATTGATTTTTATTTTTAGATTTTTCTTCCATTAGTGTGAGGTCCAATAACTTCTTTTTTCAACTCGGGAAGGACAGATCGTTTTCACAAGAGAGAAAATCAAAATTTTTGTGCTTTTAGACTGTATTTTTATTTTTGTAAATATGAAGGGACCACATAATTTAAGTGTTATCTATACTCTAAAGTCAATAAGAAATTAATTTTATGAATTGATTCTGTTAAAATACTTGGAATTAAAAACAAATATTAAAAATTTCTGAAAAACTTAACATAACTCAAACAAATTAATTAATTAAGAGTCAACGTTGTTTGAGGATTGATGAAAACCTCGATAGTGGAATCCATATGGAAAAATGGTAATTGAAAGTGCAACTTAGCATTTGTACCAGAAGTGATAGGCTAGGGTTTCCACAGTCCCCTAGGGTTTCTATAGATGTCCGACAAAAAGACTAGTAGGTCACATGTAGCGAGTTTCTCAGTATTGCGAGGTGTTTTGGTTTTGTAGTAATTCTTTCCAGCGTGGAGAGACACTAATCGTAGATGGCATCACAAGTAGATCTCACCTGGGATGATGAGGATGAGTTGTGGGAAAACGAAGGTATTTTTTTGGTGGATGAGACCTATAGACTTATGTACGATTGTCAACGTCAAGTAACTACTACACATGTGTCTAAACCCTCGATCACAGTTAAGTCCTCATTTCCACCTCTACTAATCACATCGGTTGATGACAGAGGCTATACTTTCGTAGTAAAGTATACTGCACAAAATCGACAGGTGCCCCCCAATGTTAGCAGAGACAAACCACTTGGCACTTGTCACGTTACTAACACGATCTTGGATGTTGATCGACACTTGGGAGGATCCTCTTGAGAAGACCACTCATTTGTTTCTCCTCCCTGTTTTGGAGTCTTTTCGTCGAACTCCACTGCACAAAACTCTCCTCTTTGTGTTAATGGTGCATGTCGTAACAAGGCTAATGGTATCTTGGCTCATTTAAATCACAAGCTAAAGTGTTGGAAAGTGCACGAGTGTAAACCCAACTATGTCCTCGGCTGGGACATTGCAATGGATAGGGTTGCTAGTCTTTCGGAGAAAGTGTTAGTGGGTAAGTTTTACTATTCCGGGAGGAACAAGATTCAACTGTCTGAATGGATTTTAGGATTCTGGAAACCACTTGTTGGCTATTGTCCTAGGTTTAGCTTATTGTCAAACCACTTGTTGGTTTTTCATTTTCTTTCTGAGTGTGATTTTATGAGAATTTTGGGTTCTCCATGGATCATTTGAAGAGGCATTTTGATGTTAAAACGATGGTATCCGGGTTTCAACCCACTCTTGGAAAACTTCTCAAAAATGATTTTTTGGATGCTGCTTCCCGACTTTCCTATTGAATTCTGGTCAGTCAGAATCTTCGAGGAAGTTGCAAATTCGGTTGGAATTTTTTTTTTCTTTGACGATCACTCGCTTTGCTAGAGTAATAAAAGGCTCGCCTGGGTTCTGGTTGAGTTAGACCTGGACCGAGGTCTACCAGATGTAATTGACATCACTATTGGGGATACACACATCATTCAATTTGTGGACTTCTAGAAGGAACCTTTTCACTGCCACTCTTGCTGGAAAACATGCCACCTTAAAGAAAAATGTTCGGATTCGAGGGAGTGCAAACACTGCATTGGGTAGCCATTCACAGGTTTAGACCAAGTTGAAGGTACACTTTCAGGCCCCTTCGAGAGTGGATATTTCTTAGGTAAAATACATCTCTTCTTTCCTTCATTCTTTAGTAAACTCTCCTCTAATGAGCTTGGTTATTTGAAAAGTAATGAAAGATGGGTTTTAGATATATTTAGAGATTTTTGGGACCTGCTAATGAAAAATTTTGAAAATTCGGGTGTTCGTCTTGAACTGAACTCCATAGAAATTGACAGTGACAGTCCTGGGAATACACAACTTATCCCCCCCACAGTTTTTGTTACGTCTGAAGTTTCTCCCTCCATTCTTTTGGGTCCATAGAAGGTTTCTACTATAGACATAAGTTTGTTGATAGGTGGAAGTTCTACTTCAAATCCTACTACTAAAGATACATATGTCTTGGAGAACTCCACAGGTGGTGTTTTTTCAGTTCTTGATCCTGTCCCTAGTTTGGATGTCGTTAGATGTCCCTTTTTTGGCCCGCCTTTTGACACACACAACCGTATTCCCAAGATTCCTGAGACTTTATCTCCTATGCCTCTTTCCATCTCTAACATAACTACTTTACTTCCTCCCACTACAGATCGCTCCAATGTAACCATACGAAAAAAGGCCATACGCCACAACCCTAAGATTCCCCCCAGGGCCACTGAGGGTGGCTTGACACAATTTAGTGAGTTGTCCCTTGTTCTTCTAGATCTTGATTGTACACAAAAAACTATTCTCCCCGATTCCCTGGACCTTATTCCTAATAAGGTCTCCCTCCCATCCCTTAGAGAAAGACAACTGACCTCCCTTGTTACCTTATTATTATCTTATCCTTCAATATCCAAGGGTTTGGGGGACCCTTGAAACTTGCTTCCCTCAAAGCATTTTTTAAACAGATTAATCCTGACATTGTTTTTATGCAAGAAACTTTAGTGGTTGGCGATAAGGATAAATGTCTTTTCCTCCAATGTTTTCCTTCGTGGAATGTAGTTGCTCGGGATCCTTGTGGACGCTCAGGTGGATTTTTGTGTGGATGGAACCCAACATTTGCTGAGCTTTGTTCTTTTGGCACCACTGTAAGTATTTATCTGGAAGGCAAATTCAAAAATTCTGTGGAAAATGTTAAATTTCTCAATTGTTACGCTCCCTATAAAGAAAGGGAACTATTCTGGCAACCCATTATTGAATCTGGATTACTAAGAGAAGAAGGAATTATAGTGGGTGGTGACCTCAATTTTACCCTTCTTCCAGGGAGGTGTGGGGAGATTTGGCCAAAAGTGACCCTCTTGCAGACTATTTTACAAGCCTCATACAATCTTCCGGTTTAGTGGATATAGTTCCGTCTAAAATGGCTCCTACTTGGAGGAATGGGAGAGAAGGTACATCTAGTATTTCAAAAAGACTGGATCATTTTCTTCTTGAAGAATCCATTATTGGCAACCATAGTAAGATCAGATCACGGACCGTCAATTCTACCATTTTGGACCATAATCTGATTTGCTTACAACTGGAATCTTCCACCCTTAAAAATGCTCCCACCTTTAAATTCAATAACTCTTGGATCAATGATCCAGAATTTACCTCTCTTATTAAGAAGATGTGGCATACTATGGATAATTGGGCAGACCCTTCAACTATTCAACTACTCTGTGAAAAATTGAAGAATTTAAAGAAAGTAGTGGTTCTCTGGCAGAGGGATAAAAAATCTCAATTACAGTCAGAACTACACCATATTGAAGTTAAAATGGCAGAGATATTTGAGAAGTGCTAGTCTCAGTTGTTTGTTCAGGAAGATATGGATATCCTAAGGGCACTAAAACAAAGGAAGGAAATGATACTTTCTATAGAATAATCAACTTGGAGGCTTAGAAGTTGGGCTATTTGGATTAATAAAGGTGATAAGAATACTAAATGTTTTCATAAGTTTGCCACACAAAGAAGATCACAAAATACTATTTGGGATATAGTAGATGATGTTGGTGTTCACCAAACAACTGATAATGAGATTAAGAAGATTGCATATAAACATTTTAAAGATCAGTATAGTGCGATAGAGGCAGAGGACACCTATAACCAACTCAAGGTCCTTGAGAATGTGCCAAATCTTTTTAGTGACATAGAAAGTGATGAGATTGGCAAAACTATCACTTTAGAAGAAGTTAAGGAAAATGTTTGCACTATGCCAAAGGATAAAATCCCTGGCCCGGATGGCTGGACTCAGGAACTCTTTCAGAATTTTTTTGAGCTTCTGGGGGAGGATCTACACAAGACCGTCGAAGAATCCAGATGTTCTGGCATTATACCGGGTGCACTCAATGCTACCTTCTTTGCTCTTATACCCAAGGTAAGCAAACCAAACTCTTTTCATGATTTCATGCCAATTTCCCTCTGTAATTTTGTTTATAAATTCATTTCCAAAATCATTGCCACATGGATGAAAGAAAAATTG
>SNQJ01S0048913.1:58998-78320 GCA_010110895.2 Picea sitchensis | reverse complement strand
ATGTCTTTACTCTTGTAGGATGACCTGTTAGTTGGATGTCAAAGCTTCAAAACATAGTTGTGTTATCCACTACTGAGGTAGAATATATCGTTGCCTCACATGCATGCAAGGAGGCACTTTGGTTAAAAGGTTTGTTGGATGAGTTTGGAAGGATGCAAGACAAGGTGAAAGTATTTTGCGATAGTCAAAGTGCTATTCATTTGGCTAGAAATCTAGCTTATCACAGTAAGACGAAGCATATTTCTATTAAATACCATTTTGTAAGAAATGTTGTTGATGAAGGGGGAGTGGCTTTAGAAAAGATCCATACAAAAGTGAATTCTGCAATCATGTTCATGAAACCAATTTTGTTAAAGAAACTATGATGATGTTTGACTTCTCTTAGCTTGCAGAAAAGGTGATAAATTAATTCGGGCATGATATATTAGGGAAAATTGTTGTCAAGGTGGAGATTGTTGAAAMAAGCCAACTAATTTCCCATGTGTATGCATGCACACCGTATCAACTAAAAATAGAATGTGCATGCATGCACACTATAATGATCAATTTGTGTAACTGGTGGATCAGGCTGTAATCAGTTTGTCTATATGTCTAATAGATACTATATATCTGTGCATATCCATAGAGGTGTAATGCAATGTAGTAGGCAGAGTGTGGGATGAGTGTGAGGTTTGCAAGCCTGTGTTTGACTCTTGTAAATCTCCCTTGATCAATAAGAATACCGATTATCATTTCCCCGTAGATGTTTCCCTTTAAAGGGTTTTACCACGTAAATTGTTGTGTTTAATTGATATGAATTGATTGCTATTGTGTCATGTTATTTTTCCATTAATCTCTATGTGCTTATGCTTCCATTGAGCAACGGTCTAGATATACAACGTTGAGACCGAGTCATTACCAAAAACAGAAGCAGTGGAATCTTAGATTGGTTTTTATTTTTAGATTTTTCTTCCATTAGTGTGAGGTCCAATAACTTATTTTTTCAACTCGGGAAGGACAAATCGTTTTCACAAGAGAGAAAACCAGAATTTTTGTGCTTTTAGATTGTATTTTTATTTTTGTAAATATGAAGGGACCACATAATTTAAGTGTTATATATACTCTAAAGTCAATGAGAAATTAATTTTATTAATTGATTCTGTTAAAATACTTGGAATTAAAAACAAATATTAAAAATTTCTGAAAAACTTAACATAACTCAAACAAATTAATTAATTAAGAGTCAACGTTGTTTGACGATTGATGAAAACTTCGATAGTGGAACCCATATGGAAAAATGGTAATTGAAAGTGCAACTTAGCATTTGTACCAGAAGCGGTAGGCTAGGGTTTCCACAATCCCCTAGGGTTGCTATAGATGTCTGACAAAAAGACTAGTAGGTCACATGTAGCAAGTTTCTCAGTATTGCAAGGTGTTTTGGTTCTGTAGTAATGCTTTCCAGCGTGGAGAGACACTAGTCGTAGATGGCATCACAAGTAGATCTCACCTGGGCTGATGAGGATGAGTTTTGGGCCAACGAAGGTATTTTTTTGGTGGATGAGACCTATAGACTTATGTACGATTGTCAATGTCAAGTGACTGCTACACATGTGTCTGAACCCCCGATCACAGTTAAGTCCTCATTTCCACCTCTATTGATCACATTGATTGACGACAAAGGCTGTACTTTTGTAGTAAAGTCTAATTCACAAACTCGACAGGTGCCCTCCAATGTTAGCAGAGACAAACCACTTGGCACTCATCATGTTACTAACACGATCCTGGACGTTGATCGACACTTGGGAGGATCCTCTCGAGAAGACCACTCATCTGTTTCTCCTCCCTGTTTTGGAGTCTTTTCATCGAACTCAACTGCACAAAACTCTCCTCTTTGTGTTAATGGTGCATGTCGTAACAAGGCTAATGGTATCTTGGCTCATTTAAATCACAAGCTAAAGTGTTGGAAAGTGTGCGAGTGTAAACCCAACTATGTCCTCGGCTGGGACATTGCAATGGATAGGGTTGCTAGTCTTTCGGAGAAAGTGTTAGTGGGTAAGTTTTACTATTCCGGGACGAACAAGATTCAACTGTCTGAATGGATTTTAGGATTCTGGAAACCACTTGTTGGCTACTATCCTAGGTTTAGCTTACTGTCGAACCACTTGTTGGTTTTTCATTTTCTTTCTGAGTGTGATTTTATGATAATTTTGGGTTCTCCATGAATCATTTGAAGATGCATTTTGATGTTAAAACGATGGTATATGGGTTTCAACCCACTCTTGGAAAACTTCTCGAAAATGATTTTTTGGATGCTGCTTCCCGACTTTCCTATTGAATTTTGGTCAGTTAGAATCTTCGAGGAAGTTGCAAATTCGGTTGGAATTTTTTTTTTCTTCAACGAGCACTCACTTTGCTAGAGTAATAAAAGGCTCACCTGGGTTTTAGTTGAGTTAGACCTGGACCAAGGTCTACTAGATGTAATTGACATCACTATTGGGGATACACACATCACTCAATTTGTGGACTTCTGGAAGGAACCTTTTCGCAGTCACTCTTGCTGGAAAACATGCCACCTTAAAGAAAAATTTTCGAATTCGAGGGAACGCAAACACTGCATTGGGCAGCCATTCACAGGGTTAGACCAAGCTGAAGGTACACTTTCAGGCCCCTTCGAGAGTGGATATTTCTTAGGTAAAATACATCTCTTCTTTCCTTCATTCTTCATTAAACTCTCCTCTAATGAGCTTGGTTATTTAAAAAGTAACGAACGATGGGTTTTAGATATATTCAGAGATTTTTGGGACCTGCTAATGAAAAATTTCAAAAATTCGGGTGTTCGTCTTGAACTGAACTCCATAGAAATTGGCAGTGACAGTCCTGGGGATACACAACCCATCCCCCCCCACAGTTTTTGTTACGTCTGAAGTTTCTCCCTCCATTCTTTTGGGTCCATAGAAGGTTTCTACTATAGACATAAATTTGTTGATAGGTGGAAGTTCTACTTCAAATCCTACTACTAAAGATATAGATGTCTTGGAGAACTCCACAGGTGGTGTTTTTCAGTTCCTGATCCTGTCCCTAGTTTGGATGTCATTAGATGTCCCTTTTTTGGCCTGCCTTTTGACACACACAATCGTATTCCCAAGATTCCTGAGACTTTATCTCCTATGGCTCTTTCCATCTCTAACATAACTACTTTACTTCCTCCTGCTACAGATCACTCCAATGTAACCATACGAAAAAAGGCCATACCCCACAACCCTAAGATTCCCCCCAGGGCCACTGAGGGTGGCTTGACACAATTCAATGAGTTGTCCCTTGTTCTTCTAGATCTTGATTGTACACAAAAACCTATTCTCCCCGATTCCCTGGACCTTATTCCTAATAAGGTCTCCCTCCCATCCCTTAGAGAAAGACAACTGACCTCCCTTGTTACCTTATGATTATCTTATCCTTCAATATCCAAGGGTTTGGGGGACCCTTGAAACTTGCTTCCCTCAAAGCACTTTTTAAACAGATTAATCATGACATTGTTTTTCTGCAAGAAACTTTAGTGGTTGGCGATAAGAATAAATGTCTTTTCCTCCAATGTTTTCCTTTGTGGAATATAGTTGCTTGGGATCCTTGTGGATGCTCGGGTGGATTTTTGAGTGGATGGAACCCAACATTTGCTAAGCTTTGTTCTTTTGGCACCACTGCAAGTATTTATCTGGAAGGAAGATTCAAAAATTCTATGGAAAAGGTTTAATTTCTCAATTGTTACGCTCCCTATAAAGAAAGGGAACTATTCTGCAACCCATTATTGAATCTGAATTACTAAGAGAAGAAGGAATTATAATGGGTGGTGACATCAATTTCACCCTTTCTTCCAGGGAGGTGTGGGGAGATTTGGCCAAAAGTGACCCTCTTGCAGACTATTTTACAAGCCTCATATAATCTTCCAGTTTAGTGGATATAATTCCGTCTAAAATGGCTCCTACTTGGAGGAATGGGAGAGAAGGTACATCTGGTATTTCAAAAATACTGGATCATTTTCTTCTTGAAGAATCCATTATTGGCAACCATAGTAAGATCAGATCACGGACCGTCAATTCTACCATTTTGGACCATAATCTGATTTGATTACAACTGGAATCTTCCACCCTTAAAAATGCTCCCACCTTTAAATTCAATAACTCTTGGATCAATGATCCAGAATTTACCTCTCTTATTAAGAAGATGTGGCATACTATGGATAATTGGACAGACCCTTCAACTATTCAACTGCTCTGTGAAAAATTGAATAATTTAAAGAAAGTAGTGGTTCTTTGGTAGAGGGATAAAAAATCTCAATTACAGTCAGGACTACACCATATTGAATTTAAAATGGCAGAGATATTTGAGAAGTGCCAGTCTCAATTGTTTGTTCAGGAAGATATGGATATCCTAAGGGCACTAAAACAAAGGAAGGAAATGATACTTTCTATAGAATAATCAACTTGGAGGCTTAGAAGTTGGGCTATTTGGATTAATAAAGGTGGTAAGAATACTACATTTTTTCATAAGTTTGCCACACAAAGAAGATCACAAAATACTATTTGGGATATAGTATATGATGTTGGTGTTCGCCAAACAACTGATAATGAGATTAAGAAGATTGCATATAAACATTTTAAAGATCAGTACAGTGCGATAGAGGCAGAGGACACCTATAATCAACTCAAGGTCCTTGAGAATGTGCCAAAGATTTTTAGTGACATAGAAAGTGATGAGATTGGAAAAACTGTCACTTTAGAAGAAGTTAAGTAAAATGTTTGCACTATGCCAAAGGATAAAATCCCTAGCCTGGATGGCTGGACTCAGGAACTCTTTCAGAATTTTTTTGAGCTTTTGGGGGAGGATCTACACAAGACCGTCGAAGAATCCAGATGTTCTGGCATTATACCGGGTGCACTCAATGCTACCTTCTTTGCTCCTATACCCAAGGTAAGCAAACCAAACTCTTTTCATGATTTCATGCCAATTTGCCTCTGTAATTTTGTTTATAAATTCATTTCCAAAATCATTTCCACATGGAGGAAAGAAAAATTGGCATCATGTATCTCCTATGAACAATTTGGGTTCCTAAAGGATCATTTAATCTTTGATGTTGTGGGGATAGCACAAGAATGTTTTCACACTGCTAAATCTAAGAAGTTAAGTGCCATTATTCTAAAGTTGGATTTGAAGAAAGTATATGATAAGATGAGCTGGAAATTTCTAAGAATGTTATTAATTCAGATCGAGTTAAAATGGGAGGTTACCCAATAAATTATGTCTTGTATTACCTTAGTTAACATGGAAGTTTCAATTAATGGCTCCCCAAACGACTTATTTAAGAGTTATTGAGGGCTATGACATGGCTGCCCTCTCTCCCCCCTGTTATTTCTACCGGTTTTCGAATGTTTAAGTAGATTATTGAAGAAGACTGTGATAGAAGGGGCCTTTCATGGAATCAAAGTTGCTACAGAGACCATAGTCTCACACCTACTCTTTGTTGACAATGTTCTAATTTTAGGTATTGGAAATTATGAAGACTGGATGGAATTCAAAACTATCTTAACTAGTTTTTGTCTTGCCTCTAGTATGGATGTTAACTGTAAGAAATCGTGCTTTCTTGCAAAGAACATAGATCCCAACCTGGAACAAAGGAGACAGTCAACGTTCAACATACATTTCATCAACATTGAGGAAGTAATGAAATATCTAGGGTTTTATTTAAAACCAAACAACTACAGGGTAGCGGATTGGACTTGGATGGTACAAAAGATCGAGAAGAGAATTGGCAATTGGACCCTCCAATGGCTATAGGAGGCAGAATGGTCTTAGCGAAATCAGTGCTACAAAGCCTCCATGTGTACTAGCTCAGTTGATTGAATATTCCTGCAACTATCTTACACAAGATTCAACAACTCATGGAAAATTTCATTTGGAGAGGAGCCAACAAAACTACAGGCTTTCACTTAACCAAATGGAAAAACATTGCTAGTCCAAAGGAAAATGGTGGATGGGTTATTAGGAATATTTTCTGGTTTGCCCAATCTTTGGCTACCAAATCTTGCTGGAGAGGTCTATTTGGGAATAGTCTGTGGAGTAGGATCCTAAGAAAAAAATATTTAAAAGGAGTTGATCTGAACTCTTGGCTACGTAAAGATGACTGTAATTTCCTAGTTGCCTCTATTATCTGGAATTTTTTTATGTCTTCTATGCATATTATTAAGCGATGGTTGGCTTGGAAAATAGGGTGTGGTAAAAAAGTCATTATCGAGAAGGGTCCTTTCATAGGAGATAATGCTTCATTCAAACTCTCAGGATCCTTGATTCAACACCTCAACAACCTACATATTTATACTTTAGCACAGGTGACCTTACCAGATGTACCTAATACTACTCAAAGATGGATATAGGCCATTCATATTGGACTATCAGGAGACTTGGCAACATAATGGAATAACTTCCTTTTAATATTGAAAACCAGTGGAAATGCTCTTAATAATTCAAATGACAAGATTGTATGGTCATGGAATAGGGATATGGGAAAAATAGTTGCTAATTTAGCATATCAATCCATTTCTACCACTAATCACAAGGAAGGAACTAGATGGTGGTTTAAGGATATTTGGAATGTTAATATCCCAAGTAAAATTACTTGCTTCATGTGATTATCTCTGAAGGACTGTATCATCATTGGTGAAAATTATAGGAAACAAGGAGGCATTGGACCTTTAGTTTGCAATCTCTATCTCAATGGTGAAGAGAAAACTTCACATCTTTTTACACATTGTGAAACCACACAATTCATTTGGAAAGAAATCTTAAGCTCTCTCAATATTTCAGAATCTTGGAAGTATTCCACTTTGGAAGATAATTTCCTGCAATGGTTTACTCAATTCCCAAAGATGAGAAATATTCCTTTTCTGGTAATTTGGGGCATCTGGAAGTACATAAATAAAATCTTATTTGAGAATTGGCGAAGACAAGACTCTAGAATAGTAAAAAAAATCTTACTCACTATTAAGGAACACAATGGGTCAGGTGAAGTAGACAAATTTGATTATATACTTAATCTAGTCTTCTTTGATGAAAATCCAATAGGATTCTTTGATGGTGCAACTGTTGATGATAACTATGGAGTCGACATCTTTCTTAAAATAAATTTAGACCACTTTTATAGGGCTTACTTCATAGGAGGTAAAGGAAACAATATGAAAGCTGAAATTTTGGGACTATGGGGCCTTTTACACTTTGCTTATAGGTTGTCCATAAGCAAAATGATGGTAGTTGGAGATTCCAAGGTGGACATTGATTGGATTAATGATTAATCAAATCTAAACCTGTTATATTTATCCACCTGGAAAGAACAAATCAAAAGCCTAAAAGAGAAATTTGAAGAAATCAAATTCATGCATGTACATCGGAAATTCAACACTGTTGCAGATACACTTTCCAACAAAGCGCTCGACAACCCCCTGGGATGGTTTTTTTTTTAGGAATCCATTAAAGGGATTGTAGTAAATGCAGATAGCTATATGCTATTTTAAAGTCAGATATCAATGTACCTCAACATTAGATGGAATGTTTTATTTTTACATTTTGATAAGTTAAGTACATGATAATATGTATAGCAAAAAGACGGAAGTCAATAGAAAAGTTTAACATATACTTTAAAATATCTGGATGGTGAAAAAAGCAGTTACCTGTAAGCTAGCAACATCTCAAGTTGTTCTTTCAACAGTTGGAAGTCAAGCAGTTAGGTTAGGATAGGTTTGTAGTTGATGAAACGTATAAGACACCTAAGAGAATATAAAATGTATTAGAAAGAGGGGAGACCTATGATGTGGCCTGATGGAAATATGATTTTTTAAGGGACCCCTCCCTGCTTTTCATCTTGAACTGAAAAATCTACTAGCTTAAAATAATACTCAAAGCCAAGTGAATCAGAAGTAGCTTAAAATAATACTCAATGCCGAAAAAAACAATTTTAATCAAAATAATATTCTCAATAAAACCAGTGTACCTTGTGAGGTTATCACTAAAACTACTTCCATGATCATATACTTTGACTTGACATCTGACTATAATGATTGTAGTTTAACTTCTTAAACAATCAAAAGTTCTATTAATAATGTTTTGATTTTGATTTGAACGAGTTAAAAATACATTGGATGAAAATGAATGAAACAAAATGAAAGTTGTTGTTTGAACGATCTGGAATACTTTAATTGAAAACTATAAATATTCATTGCAACTTCTGCACAACGGAGAATGAAAACTATAAATATTCATTGCTGCTTTATACACAATGGAGAATCAAAGGGAATTGTCCTTTTCATGGTTGCTAGGTGCTCGAATATGTTTTATAGTAAAGTGGGAAGCAAAACTATTTGATTAACCAAAGGGGACATAACTACTCAAAAACCATCAAACACCACCTTACCGATCTTTGTTAGACAACAAATAGACTAGTTGATGACTGTTGTTTCCTGTAAGACTATGTTAACATTCGTGGCTCTACCCACCATGGGAGTTATTAGTCTCATCATGCTAAAGAGTTTAAAGTTATTTTGGATGTCCAATATTCATGTTTTATTATTACCATCATGAAACCTAGATGGTAGAAATTCTAAAACACAAAACAATTTTTAAAATATTCATAAAATGCTAAGTTTTGTTGTTATGCTAAAGAGTTTAAAGTTATTTTGGATGTCCAATATTCATGTTTTATTATTACCATCATGAAACCTAGATGGTAGAAATTCTAAAACACAAAACAATTTTTAAAGTATTCATAAAATGCTAAGTTTTGTTGTTAATTGGCAAACAATTGTATAAAAAGAAATGGATTATATAAATCTAAGATAAAAGTAATTAAGATTGGTAAATAAATAGTGTGAGAGGAATTGTAAATAATATAAAGTTTTTTTAATTTTCCTTGAAAAAATTCAAGTTAAATTTAAGGGATGTTTTCCTAACTTTGTAAATAACATTTTAATAAGATTATCATCTTAAACTAGTGCATTTAATTCAAGGAGAATTAATGGAACATCTAGTATGTCTAAGTCAAGGGGATCCAAAAGGACACATGTCCACACAAAACTAGCCAAATCCCCAATTGAGCTAACCCCATTGAACTAACCCCATTGAACTATAAAAGATTCATCTTAATCCTTGATCTATCAAGTACATATAGGGATCAAATTCTCGAGGTGCAAACCTTCCTTTAGAGTGAAAAACTTGAGGAAATGTTTGGACCTCAAAATATTTCATCCCTCTTGATGCTTGATAGATCCTAAGTTAAGATAGATCTAGGTTGGTTTTAGTTGTGGGAGGTCACACAAAATTTGTAGATGATCAACATTATGACTTTTCACACACATGACACATTTGAACTTCAACCAATTGATCAATCCTATCACAAAATTTTCGATGTGCAATATTCATATTTTGAAATGTATGAAGTATATTATCCTCAATTAGGATTGCTTCACCTAGCTCTATCTCAATATTGTTTGCATTATTTTTCTCGGTGAGATTTACACATTTAGGTTGGGCATAAATATCATCTAAACTCTATTTTTTCATATATGATTTTATTTTCTTCAAGTTTTGCATCTTGTTCATAACTTTGTTTTCTTTGCTCTCATTGTTTAGTTTTCATCTGTTGTGACTTTCTTTGTTGATATGCTCTTTGTCGCTCAAAATTTTATTTTCTATGATCTTGATGCTCTTCAATTGCCATTTGTTGTGCCTTTTTTGTCAATATGCTCTTTGTCGTTGAAAATTTTATTCTCTATGTACTTCTTGTTGTTCATTTGTCATTTGTTGTGAATTTCTTTGTCGATATGCTCTTTGTCGCTCAACATTTTGTTTTCTATGTTCCTATAGTTGATCAATTGACATTGCCATCAATTGTATTTTTTGTCATGCTCTTTTTTACTAACTTTTACATTTTATTTGATCTTCCTTGTATTCATCACTCATTTGTTCTAACTTATCTCTTTGTTTCCTAACATGTTCATGTGTTTGTCTTCTTACATCCTCAACATGCACATCATGCATTTGGTAATTATGAGAGAACATTGTAACTTGAATTAATCAGAGTGCAATTTCAATTGTAACTGTGTATGAAAGAAAGGAAATATTAAAATTAATGCAATACACACCAAATCTAATGTTGAAACACTAAAACAAATGCATGTACATAGAAATCAATGCATGTAGTTCATATAAATACCACAATGTACAATTAAAGTCAATCTAAAATTGGCATACACTGACATCTTATAAATATGTGTTTCATTCCTTTGCATTTTTCAAATTAGATTATTGCTCAGATATTTCACCGGCCTTCCATTTCATTTCAGGACAAGTTCAATCCATTCTTGTATATTCCATCCTTGGGAGGGAAGAAAATTCTTTGGCCCATTTTTATAGTGATGGAGGTGGCTCTTGATAGATTGTTTGCATTGCCTAGCAACCTCATTTCCCTCATCCTCTCTAAGATCCCCATTAGATATGTAATCAAACGCTTTGTCCTCTTTGATAATCGGAGATTCCTTTACATAGAGATACCCGACCTCATTATGTCTCCCTATCGTGTCAAATCAATACATCATCTGCCTCCCACACTCGGTACCCTCTATTTCTCAACCATGGAAAATAGAATATTTGACATACTATAGTTACATTCATCGAATCTAAAGTCTTTTATTCTCTCCATCGACATTCATAGATCGTGTGCTCCCAATTCCTTTCCTATCACATGGCAGTTTACATGCCAAAGTGTATTGGAATAGCTGCGGTACATTGCAAGGAAGAATGTGGAACACCTCTTTCTAAAATATTCCAACGAAAGGGAAAACCCACTCTCTTTTTTCACATGCAATCAGTCTCACTATGCTCACACCATATATAATTGTATTTCGCAAATTAATTTTCTAACTGATTTCTTTGGATTTAAACATCTAATTGAGTGCACCCTTAACGACATTGAAATGATAAGTGACTCTTTAGCTCACTTTCTTTTACATTTCCCTCTTATTCATAAGTTAAAGTTATGGATTTGTTTTGGCCTACATATACCTGTCATCCATGCTCTCAACCTTACAGATTTAGTTCTATATGAGATTAGAGCGCAAAGATTAATAGTCAAATTCCCTAAACTTAAAACTCTGAAGACAATCATGTGCATAAAAGAATTGAGAGTGAATGGAATGGAATTTTATGAGATTTCCTCAACGATTAGAGGACTCGAAATGGATCTTGGAAGTAATTTGATTGAGTTGTCATTGCATTCAAGTTCCTATCCGGGATACCATTTAATCGTGAACATATTTCTTGAATTAGTGGGAATGTTGAGATCATTGAAAGTGCTTTCCATCGATATTGGGTTTGCATTTGGTGGGAGAAAAAGGATTGTTGTTCCTCTGCTCAACCTTACCCTTTGAGGCTTCATAACCTTTGAGGTTCACACCCCACGATACAAGTGGATTTGTGGTAAGAGAACAACACCTATCTCCGCTTTGTTGTTCTTTCTTTCATCATCATCATTATTTATATGTCATTTATTATCTCTCTATGTATTCGTATGCTAACTGATAGCATAGTGCATCAACCCATGTTGGAGTATATATATGATATTTTCTTTGTAATGCAGGAGGAGCCACAAGGAGATCCAATTCCACCATCTTTAACCTATCCCCTAAACTATGAAAAAATTGTGTTCATAGCTCTACTAGTCTATTCGCTCAGATCCCATTTTGTTGTTCCATCACACTATTCCCCACCTTGGATGTGATTTGTAAGAAACTGACCTAAGTTTGTCTCTTTGTTGGGATCTGACGATTCCCTCAATTTCTCCACTCGCAATTTCGAGTTTTGGGATGGATAATTGTATTCTTGATATGTGTTTATGTGTGTGTAATGTATAATGGAGCCAACTTACGTGTAATTGTTCATGTAATTGAGATTTAATTTGTATTTTTTTTTAATGTAACATTACGACGCGGTGACAAAAATATCTTCCATACCTTAACGTATAAAGCAAACTCTTCACAAAAAAAAATATATTATATGAATTAGACCATCTATTTTAAATAAAAATGATAAAGATCAAACTCCCTATCTAATTAATCACTCCACTTTAAGAGATTATGAAAATATGATTATATAGTAGCTATCAAAGTAAAAATATACCTTTAAAGGTTTTAATAAGGGAGTAATAATCTTAACAAACTTATGATTTTGTTCAAAATTAATTATCTATTAGTAGAGGATCCAATTTCTCTAATATATGTAAAAAACTAGAACATATCATTGAAATTTTCAGTCCTAATGCTAAATTCAAGTTCACACATACATATAAAACTTTGTCGATTAATACAAATTATATATATTGACTTTAAATTAATATAGTTTTAAAATATTTAAAAATGTGAAAATTTTCTTTTTGAGTAATACATAAATGGATTGCATAGAAAGTAAGAGCAAAGTAATTAGCATTGATAAATTGCTTATAATGAACTTTTTAGATGGTTCCAAAGAGATATAAGTTTAAAAAATACATATTCTCTACTTTGAGAATTAGATAAATTATTTTAATGAAAAAATTATTAAGATTTAAATTAGAAGCTTATGTCATCAAAAATTCTATTTAATAAATTATATATATATATATATATATATATATATATATATATTTCAAATTGAATGTTTTCATACATAATAAGAATTTTAAAAATATTATTATAGGATTTTTTTTTTTTTTTGTTTAACTTTTTTTTTTTTTTTTTTTTGTTTAACTGTAACGGATATGGTTTTTATTTATTTGTAAAAGATAGGAGGGGTCTTTGCCTAGGCAACCCCATTTACAAAGAAGACAACCAACATATTCAGCTTATGAGATCCAGCCTTTTCATGGAATTTGAAAGTTGTTATCGTCATTGATAAATATCTGCCCTTTAGTGAGGGAGCATCCTTTGTTTGCCATTTGATTCGATTCTCCATTCAGATTTCAAAGAATATGGTAGAGCTTGTAGGAGGTGAATTCTTGAAGGACTCTTTTCAATCTGCCCAGAATTTTGTTGAGACTAGCATTGTTGAAGAGGTCCTCCGTGTTTAGTTTTTTTATAAGAAGCTCTGAATCTCCAAAGACTTGGAGGCATTTATCTCCCTTTTCTCTTGCTATTAGACAAGATTTGAGAAGGCCAAGAATCTCTGCCTGGTTGTTGGTCTTTTGGCCTAGACCCCAGCAGAAGCAGTCTCTTAAGATCCCATCTGAAGAGCAAATGACCCCTCCAGCACCAGCGAGCCCGGGGTTTCCTTTGGAGGCCCCGTCAAAAAAGATTGTGGTAAGATTTTTGGATCTCCACCAGTTTGTGAAACCCTCCTCGGGTTCTCTTATTCTCCACTTCGGATTTGCTATCTGGGGAAAGAGGAGAAGCTTGCGAGGAGAAGGCTCAAGCGGGCTAAGCCATCTCCTTTCTTCAGGACGGAGCAGAGGATCTTCATTGAAGTATTGTTGTTGGGTTGCTTCCAAGAGGAAAGCTTTAGCTTTGACTGCAACCTGGAGAGGGGAGTGTCTATTTCCATTAAAAATTTGGTCGTTACGAACCAACCATAGCTGCCAGCAAACGAATTTGGGGACTGTTGTCCAAATTTTTCGCCAGAAGGATTTGGTGGGGATGCCATGAGGGTAGATGTTGTTCCAAGAGGCGAACAATTCTGCAACTATGCTCTGAGGGAAGGCTGGAATCTGCAGGTCCAAAAGAGAGAGCCTCCATGCTTCCTTGGCGAAATTGCACTCCAGAAATAGGTGTTGGGATGTTTCAGGGTTGCTTCTGCACAGCTCACATCTATGAGGCCCTACGATATTCCTTTTCTTTAGATTGTCTCCTGTAAGTAGTTTATTTTGCACCAGCGTCCAAAAAAAGAAATTCACTTTAGGGAGAGCTAGATTGTCCCAGACTAGCTTCCAGAAGGCCAGTGAGTGGCTGATGTCCTTTGAATTCTGAAGTGCTTTGTATCCTGCTGCTGTGGTGTAGGTTCCTAACGGTCCCCAAGCCCAGCTATCTCTCATATGGCGATTTTCAGGAGTGGCGCCTTCCAACAATTCGACAAGGAGATTTTTTTGAGGTGTTAGCCAATCAAGAATACCGTTGAGATCCCAACCGGCCCATTCTCCCCGGCAATCCTAATTCGAGAGATCGTAAAGTCTAATTTTGCTTGCGTGTGTTAGCCATTCTCTGATGTCAGCTATGTCTTCATTCCCCTCCAATGGATCGATCCCCATTATTCTGTCCTGCCACATATAAATGCGCTTGCCATTACCCGACACTCTGTATAGAGATTTGTTGAAAAAAGTGCTACTTTTGCAACAAAGTTTCCATACATGTGTGTTGTTGGCAGAGGAGTCGAATTGCAGGTTGCGGTAGGACGAATTTTCGGGCATATTTGGACAGTAAAGTGTTGTTGGTCGGGTGATTGGGCTCGTGAGCCATTTGCCAGAGTAATTTTCCACCCATCGCCAGATTGACAAGGGCGGGATCTCGAATTTGGAGACCCCCCTCTGCTATTGGTCGGCGGACCAGATCCCAGTTTGCTAAATGCATCTTGCTTTCATTTCCTTTCCCACCTTGCCATAAAAAATCCCTTAATAATTTAGAGATCTGTTCCATGACGTTTCAGGGGGCAAGTAAAAATGCAGATTGATAGATTGGGAGCGCGACCAACTGAGACTTGATTAAAATGACTTTTCCTTCTTTGGTTAACCAATAGCCACCCATTGCTGCGATCTTTGTTTTGATTTTGCTAATGATATCAGACCATAGAGACCTTTTGTTGTCTCCATTTGTAATGGGAAGGCCGAGGTATTTAATCCGATCCCAGCTGGCATGTCCTCTAAATCCCAGGATGTTCATGATATGATTGAGCTCTTGTTGTCCTGTGTTCCAACTGTAGATTTCACTCTTTCTCTCATTGATAAGAGCACCCGAGACTCTACAATAGCTTTTTAGGACCGTGTCAAAGACTTTGGCTATTCTGGGAGACGCACCTCCGAGGAGAAGTGAGTCATCTGCAAAGAGAGCATGATTCAGAGGAACGACATCTGAGGAGGATTTTAGACCTGGGAGAGAGCCAACAATTCTTTCCGCTGAGAGTTTTCTACTGAGGGTATCTGCCATTAAGATATACAGGAAGGGAGAGAGGGGGAAGCCCTGCCTGATGCCTCTTCGAGCTTGGAAAAAGTTAGAGGGGTGGCCATTGACAAGGGGGGTGATCCAAGGGTTGTCGATGTAGGCATTTATAAGCTGAACAAAATGGGGCGAGAAGCCGAAGGAAAGGATAACCTTGATGAGAAAAGAACGATTGACTCTATCAAACGCGTTTGCCATATCTAATTTAATCAACATACCTTTCTCTTTTCGCTTTTTTCTAGAGTGGTTTGTCTCCTAAACTTGAATGACATTGTTGAGGATGTTTCTGCCTTCCACGAAGCCTCCTTGGGGGCTAGAGATCAGCCTCTTGAGCAGAGGCTTGATCCTGCTTGTTAACAATTTAAACAGAATTTTATAGGATGCGTTACAAAGTGAAATGGGTCTGAATCTGGCAAATGTTTCTGGATTGGAATCTTTGGGGATTAATGCTAGGTAAGTGGAATTGATTCCTCCACCGATCTTAGCTTTTCTCATAAACCCCTTTATCATTTTTTGAAGATCTCTTTTGATAATGTTCCAACAGACTTTATAGAAATGTATCGTGAATCCGTCTGGGCCCGGTGCCTTATCGGAGTCCATGGACCAGATAACTTTGATGATTTCCTCCTCTGTTACCTCGCTAGTGAGGGTAGTGTTGTCTTTAGGTCTGATTAGGTGAGGAATATTCGAGAGTAATTCTACGATTTCTCCTTCGGAGGCCTGAGTTCCCTCACTAAAAAGGTTTCTAAAGTGGTTGTCCGCTGCAGCTTTGACTTGAGTGAAGCCTTTTCTGACCTGGCCCTCTGTTGTCTTTATTTCTGAGATGTGGTTTCTTGACAACCGGGCTCTGTATTGTCTGTGGAAGAAGGAGGTGTTCTGATCCCCTGCCTTTAACCACAGACTCCTCGATTTGATTCTCCAATATTCTTCCTCTTTTCGGAAGGATCGATATGTTGAGGATTGGGCTTTTATTTCTTGTTCCAAAAGATCCGCTGTAATCTCTTTGCTTTCCATTTCTATTTGCAGTGTCTCCAAAGTGTACACTTCTTCTTTCCTTATGCTGGTTGGAGTAGGGGCTGGAATCTTTAACCACTCCTTCAGAGCTTGTTTTGTGGCCTTCAGTTTTTGTTCCCACACAAAACTTGAGGACCCTGAGAATGATTTGGCCCAAGCTTCTTTTACAGTTTCGAAAAAGCCTTCTCTCTCTATCCATAAGGGGCTGAAGCGGAAAGGTAGGGGTCCTAGATCTTCTTCATCCTCGAGGAGAAGCTGGATCGACTTGTGATTAGAGGTCAAATTGGGTAAAATTTTTGTTTTGATTATCTTTTTATCCATAATAAGGGAGCCTTGAACCAGAAATCAATCCAAATGGGCAGAGATATGCTCTGTCCCAGATATGTTATTGGACCAAGTGTAGAGGCCGTGTATCGGACTGAAGTCTAAAAGGTTCCATTGCTGTAGAAGTTCTTCCACAAAGGTCAGCATCGGGTCTCTGCTGATGGAACTGCCCCGTTTCTCTTTTGATTTCAGAACTATATTAAGATCACCTGCTAGGATAATATTACTTAGGTTATCTTGTTCTAAAAATGCTGAGAGGGAGGCCCAACATTCTCGTTTTTCGGAGTAAGTGACAGGGACATAAAGATTAAATAGGGAGATAGTCAGCTTACTTGCACCATGTGTCAGCTCCGTAAAGATCCAATGCTGGGTTTCATGAGATTTGTTAAGCAAAAATGCATCTTTTGTCCAGAGAGTTGCCAGCCCTCCGGAAGAACCTCTTGAACTTACTGCTTTGCCTGCACTTTTCTTCCACTTTGATTTGCTGATGTCTAGAAGCGTTCGGCCTTCTATCTTTGTCTCTTGGAGCATGAGGATGTCTGAAGGTTCTATTTTCTGGAGGTCCTTGACTGCTTCAGCTTTGGAGGCGTTCCCCAGTCCTCTGCAGTTCCAAGAGGCGAGCTTCATGAAATACTTAAGGGGGGAGGAGAAGGGCCTCCCTTTGTAGGCCTTGATCTGGTGTTTCTTCCGATGGACATTTCTATGGTGGACTGACTTCCTTGTACTTTGAGTCTCTTTGCCTCCTCTTCCCTTAATTCTTTGCTGGATTTCCTACCTTCTCTTTTGGAGGGACGCTCAAAGGTATCATCCTCTGAAGAACCCGAACTATCCACTGGTTTTTTCCTTGTTACTTCAGCATAAGATGGGTTGGAGGGGCTACCTTGTGATACCTCTACATGTGGAGTTTCTCCCCCTTCTTTGTTGAGTGGAGGGGCTTCTGTATGCACCTGGTTTTCCTGGGTCGTACCTGCTGGGTTGTTCTGAGTGTTTTCTAATTCCTTCGGAGTTGCGTCTTTTTCTTGATTGTTCTTGGAACTGCCTGGAGCTCCAGAGGTATGCCTTTTGCTATTTCCCTTTTTTTGATGGGTGTTCTTTTGAACTACTGTCCATTGATCCTCCTTTGTATTGTCTACTTGCTCCTCTGTTTTTTTCTTGCAGTGCTTTGCAAAATGACCGTGACCATGGCAGTGTCTGGATTTGAAAGGAAGTTTTTCATAATCCAGTTCCTGGATGTGTGTCCACCCAACTACGGTGAACTTAATTGCTTCAGGCAAACCCTCTTCTAGGTCGACTTCTACACAGATTCGGGCGCATGAGAACTGATCTTTCCTTGCTGCCTGATCTATGTATTTTCCGAGTGCGTTACCAACGATCTGGAAGGTTTTTTGGTTCCAGCAGTGGAGTGGCAGATGAGGAAGTCGCACCCACACCGGGACAGCGGAGGGGACATCCTGAGAGGGATCAAAGTCAGGAGACCATTTGTTTAGGTACAGGCCTTGTGGTCCCATGAAGTAAGGACCGTTTCTAAAGATGAGGCTTCTGTCATCCGGGTTTTCGAATACAAATACGAAGAACCCCTTACCCACAAAATAGCTCTTGACCCCCTCTTTAATCAAGGGTGTCCGGTTTCTTTGTGTCCAGGCCTCTACCGATTTTGGGGACGGCGAGAGCCCCGTAAACTGGCCTATTAACCCTCTCTCAGCGAGATTCAGAGCAGCTTTGCATGTTTCTTCTTCAGGAAGGGCCACCGTGGGGATCGAATCTAATTTCTTGACAAACTTTTGCTGACTAGCCGTGAGAGGGCGCTTCGAACTTGCTGCAATCAATGCTTTGAATGCAGAAATCTCCGGGGGCGGGTTGAGAGGAGGGGCAGAGACCCCACTGGGATACATTGGAGAGTCTCTGCTGGAGCTCTACATCTGCGGGGCTGCGCAGGCTTGCTCCCAATAGCCCAAGCTCTCCGATCTGTCAAGCTGTCAGAGCTTCGACTGAGGAATCCTCTGGAGCAGCGTATAAGGCGTTGGCTTGCGGCCAGGGGCGCAGTGCAGAGACGACGGCTAGGTCTTCAGCAGGTGCTTCAAGCGATCCGCTCCCTCATCCAATAACTTTTAAAAATTCCCAATAGATTTCATTCTTATATTAATATGAATATTTTTTTCAATAATTTTTGAAAATAGAAATGTAATTTTAAAGAAATTCAAGTAATCTTTTGTATTTCTTAAAATTTGATAAATCAATTCTAGTATTAGTGGACATTAATCATCATCATCATCATTTTTTATTAAAATGATCCACCAACATTCACATCATTGACTTAAAACACAAAACCCAATGAGCCCAAAGGTAGTGGCGTCATCATTCATTTAAAACACAAAACCCAATGAGCCCCAAGGGTAATGGTGTCATCATTCATTTAAAACACAAAACCCAATGGGCCCCAAGGGTAATGGCATCAACATTCATTTAAAACACAAAATCCAATGGGCCCCAAGGGTAATGGCGTCATCATTCATTTAAAACACAAAACCCAATGGGACCCAAGGGTAATGGTGTCATCATTCATTTAAAACACAAAACCCAATAGGCCCAAGGGTAGTGATGCCATCATTCATTTAAAACACAAAACCCAATGGGCCCCAAGGGTAATGGTGTCATCATTCATTTAAAACACAAAGCCTAATGGACCCCAAGAATAGTGGCATCATTATTCATTTAAAACACAAAACCCAATGGGCCCTAAAGGTAATGACATCATCATTTTTTGTTTTTTATACTAGGAGAATTGATAGACCC
>SNQJ01S0048913.1:13451-34256 GCA_010110895.2 Picea sitchensis | reverse complement strand
TTCCTTGAAAAAATTCAAGTTAAATTTAAGGGATGTTTTCCTAAATTTGTAAATAGCATTTTAATAAACTTATCATCATAAACTAGTGCATTTAATTCAAGGAGATTCAATGGAACATCTAGTATGTCTAAGTCAAGGGGATCCAATGGGACACATGTCCACACAAAACTAGCCAAATCTCCAATTGAGCTAACCCCATTGACCTATAAAAGATCCATCTTAACCCTCGATTTATCAAGCACAGATAGGGATCAAATCTCTGGTGAAAACATCTTTTAGAGTGCAAAACTTGAGGAAAGGTTTGGACCTCGAAATATTTCATCCCTCTCGACGCTTGGTAGATCTGGGGTTAAGATGGATCTAGATTGGTTTCAGTTGTGGGAGGTGACACAAAATTTGTAGATGATCAACATTATGACTTTTCACACACATGATACATTTGAACTTCAACCAATTGATCAATTCTATCACGAAATTTTCGATGTGCAATATTCATATTTTGAAATGTATGACATATATTATCCTCAATTTGGATTTCTTCAACTAGCTCTATCTCAATATTTTTTGCATCACTTTTCTCGGTGAGATTTACACATTGAGGTTGGGCATAAATATCATCTAAACTTCTTTTTTTCATATGATTTTCTTTTTCTTCAAGTTTTGCATCTTGTTCATAACTTTGTTTTCTTTGTTCTCATTGTTTAGTTTTCATCTGTTGTGACTTTCTTTGTTGATATTCTCTTTGTCGTTCAAAATTTTATTTTCTATGATCTTGATGCTCTTCAATTGCCATTTGTTGTGCCTTTCTTTGTCAATATGCTCTTTGTCGTTCAAAATTTTATTCGCTATGTACTTGTTGTTGTTCATTTGTCATTTGTTGTGAATTTCTTTGTCGCTCAACATTTTTTTTTCTATGTTCTTATAGTTTGTCGATTGACATTGACATCAATTGTATTTTTTGTCATGCTCTTTGTTATTAACTTTTACATTTTCTTTGATCTTCCTTTTATTCATCACTCATTTGTTCTAACGTCTCTCTTTGTTGCCTAACATGTTCATGTGTTTGTCTTCATGAGAGGACATTGTAACTTGAATTACTGTAATGCAATTTCAATTGTAACAGTGTATGAAAGAAAGGAAATATTGAAATCAATGCAATACACACCAAATCTAATGTTGAAACACTAAAAGCAATGAGTGCACACAGAAATAAATACATTTGGTTCATATAAATACCACAATATACAATTAAAATCAATCTAAAATTGGCATACACTGACATCTTATAAATATTTGTTTCATTCCTTTGCATTTTTCAATTTAGATTGTTGCTAAGATATTTCACCGACCTTCCATTTCATTTCAGGACAAGTTCAATCCATTCTTGTTATATTCCATCCTTGGGAGGGAAGAACATTCTTTGGCCCATTTTTATAGTGATGGAGGTGGCTCTTGATAGATTGTTTGCACTGCCCGACAACCTCCTTTCCCTCTTTCTCTCTAAGATCCCCATTAGAGATGCAATCAAATGCTTTGTCCTCTTTGATAATTGGAGATTCCTTTACATAGAGATACCCAACCTCATTATGTCTCCCTATCATGTCACATCAATACATCATCTGCCTCCCACACTCGGTACCCTCTATTTCTCAACCGTGGAAAATATAATATTTGACATACTCTGGTTGCATTCATCGAATCCAAAGTCTTTTATTCTCTCCACTGACGTTCATAGATCGTGTGCTCCCAATTCCTTTCCTATCCTGTGGCAGTTTACATGCCAAAGTGTATTGGAATGGTTGCGGTACATTGCGAGGAAGAATGTGGAACGTCTCTTTCTCAAATATTCCAACGAAAGGGAAACCCCACCCTCTGCCCTTTTTTCATGTAGTCGTCTCACTATGCTCACAGTATATAATTGTATTCTCACCACTTTTCTAACTGATTTATCTGGATTTAAACATCTCATTGAGTGCACCCTTAACAACATTGAAATGACAAGCGACTCTTTAGCTCACTTTATTTTACATTTACCTCTTATTCATAAGTTAAAGTTATGGATTTGTTTTGGCTTACATATACCTGCATCTCCGCTCTCAACCTTACAGATTTAGTTCTATATCATATTAGAGCGCAAAGATTAATAGTCAATTTCCCTAAAATTAAAACTCTTAACACAATCATGTGCATAAAAGACTTGAGAGTGAATGGAATGGAATTTTATGATATTTCCTCAACGATTAGAGGACTTGAAATGGAGCTTGGAAGTAATTTGATTGCGCTGTCATTGCATTCAAGTTCCTATCCGGGATACCATTTAATCGTGAACATATTACTTGAATTAGTGGGAATATTGAGATCATTGAAAGTGCTTGCCATCGATATTGGGTTTTCATTTGGTGGGAGAAAAAGGGTTGTTGTTCCTCGACTCAACCTGCTATTGAGGCTTCATAACCTTGAGTGTTCACACCTAAGCTAACAACTGATTTTGGTAAGAGAACAACACCTATTATGTTTGGTGTTCTTCCTTTCATCATCATCATTATTTATATGTCATTTATTATCTCTTTGTGTATTCGTATGCTAACTGATAGCATAGTGCATCAACCCATGTTGGAGTATATATATGATATTTTCTTTGTAATGCAGGAGGATCCATAAGGAGATCTAATGCCACCATCTTTAACCTATCCCTAAACTATGAAAAAATTGTGTTCATAGCTCTGTTGGTCTATTCGCCCAGTTCCCATTTTGTTGTTCTGATCACACTATTCCCTCAATTTGACAGATTTCTAAGAAACACTGCTAAGTTTGTCTTCTTTGTTTGGATCGGGCGATTCCCTCAATTTCTTCACTCCCAATTTCGAGTTTTGGGATGGATAATTGTATTCTTGATATGTGTTTATGTGTGTAATGTGTAATGGAGCCAGCTTACGTGTAATTGTTCAAGGTGTAATTGAGACGACTTGTATTTTTTAATGTAACGTTACATACGTGTGTGGCAACATCTCCTCCATACTTAACTATAAAGCAACTCTTGACACAAAAAAATTTATATTGTATGAATTAGACCATCTATTTTAAATAAAAATGCTAAAGATCAAACTCTATCTAATTAATCACTCCATCTCTTAAGAGATTATGAAAAATATGATTATAGTAGTTATCGAAGTAAAAAATATACCTTAAAGGTTTTACAAGTGGAGTAATAATCTTTAACAAACTTGAGATTTTGTTCAAAATTAATTATCTATTAGTAGAGGCTCCAATATCTCTAATATATGTACAAAAAAGAACATATCATTGAAATTTTCATTCCTAATGCTAAATTCAAGTTCACATATACATATAAAACTTTGAAGCTTATGTCATAAAAAAAATTATTTTAAGAAATACTATATATATATATATAAAGTTTAATTTCAATGTTTTTCATATATATTAAGAATTTTATAAAATATTATTATAAATTTCATTCTTATATTAATATGAATATTTTTTTCAATACTTTTTGAGAATAGAAATGTAATTTTAAAGAAATTCAAGTAATCTTTCGCATTTCTTAAGATTTGATAAATCAATTTTAGTATTAGTGGACATTAATCATCATCATCATCATTATTTTTTATCAAAATGATCCACCAACATTCACATCATTGATTTAAAATACAAAACCCAATGAGCCCAAAGGTAGTGGCGTCATCATTAATTTAAAACACAAAACTCAATGGGCCCCAAGGGCAATGGTGTCATCATTCATTTAAAACACAAAATCCAATGGGCCCCAAGGGTAATGGTGTCAACATTCATTTAAAACACAAAATCCAATGGGCCCCAAAGGTAATGGCGTCATCATTCATTTAAAACAAAAAACCCAATGGGCCCCAAGGGTAATGGTGTCATCATTTATTTAAAACACAAAACCCAAAATAGGCCCAAGGGTAGTGATGCCATCATTCATTTAAAACACAAAACCCAATGGGCCCCAAGGGTAATGGTGTCATCATTAATTTAAAACACAAAGCCTAATGGACCCTAGGAATAGTGGCATCATTATTCATTTAAAACACAAAACCTAATGGGCCCTAAAGGTAATGACATCATCATTTTTTGTTTTTTATATTAGGAGGATTGATAGACCCATCTACTGTTACCGAGGAGACCTAGGGTCGAATAAGAGGGACTATTCCTATAAACTTGGGCCTAGTGAATGCACCTTTAATCCACGCTAAGCAGGTTAGACGAATTTCGAACTTGGGTGGAGCCTCTATAATGTAAAACCTATGTCTTCCGAAACATGTTGTTTTCCATTCGAACTAGTCCAATAAACTAACATGATCATTCCTTTAAAACATAAAACCAAATAAACCCAAAGGTAATGGCATCACCATTCATTTAAAACACAAAACACAAAACCCAATAAACCCACTACATTGAGTTGCCCTAACATCTCAATCAATATCATGAACATAATGTTCTATCAATGCTCCACAAAATAAGGAGAGAAAGAAGACTCATCTAAAACATAAATCTTGACTTTCATGGATAGTTAGGATGATTTAAAGATATTAATCAATACCATTATAAGATTAAATGATAATAGTATATCCTCAATATAAATGGAATATATAGTCAATGACATGAATCAAGTTAAATTTATCTTAACTCTAGATCTATCATAAGTGGAGAGGGATCAAATCCCCTCGAGGTGCAAATGATTTTTAAATTGCAAAAACTCGAGGAAAGATTTGCACGCCTTTATAGATTTGATCCCTCTGAACTCATGATAAGTCCAAAGTTAAGATAGATTTACAATATTTTGCTTCATATTATATAATTTTTTAAAGTGCCAAGTGCCAACACCAAGTTGAATATGAGATTTCACTAGGAAGTGAATCTCCTAAGATTTATTGACATAGAGCAACAATTCATAAAACCTATAATCTTTAGGGCATTGGCCGGTCAACAATAGGGCTCGAAGCCATTCACAAGGCCGATCAACAACAAGGCTCATAGCCATTACAATAGTATACTCTTATAAGATCAACATGTTAATTACTGGAATTGACCTTAAGTGAGGAGGATAACAATCATTCCTCCTAATAACCTAAAGTAAACCCAATAAACAATAACTATATAAATACTTATAAACCAAAACCCAATAAACAATGACTATATAAATACTTATAAACCAAAACAACATGTAATTATATAAATACTTATAAACCATAACAACACAACACATAATACTTATAAACCAAAACCCAATAAACAATGACTATATAAATACTTATAAACCAAAACAACATGTAATTATATAAATACTTATAAACCATAACAACACAACACATAATGTAAAAAGGTAAAATCTTATAATAATGGAACAATGGACACTCAAAAAAATTAAGTAAAAATGTTAAAAAGCTGTAATATTTTAATAAAAAATAGTAAAAGTCGACGTATATATTACGTACGTCTAGATATAGAGCGTTGAGACCGAGTCATTACCAAAAAAAACAAGCACTGCAATCTTGGATTGATTTTTATTTATTTAAGTGCTTTCATATAGTTTTTTAATTTTTGTAAATATGAACAAGAGACGGCACAATTTAAGTACATCAATAATTTTAAGTTAATGAAAAATTTAATTTATGAATTATTATTTTTTAAAAACTTGGAATTAAAACAAAACAAAACAAAACATTTTACATAACTCAAACAAATGAACGTCGTTTGACGATAAATTGAAACATAAAACTTTTGCTGTGTAAATTGAAACCCAGATCACTCTTTTAATAAATATCACCTATTGCTTATATTTGCTATTTTCATATAAATCTAAAGGAGGACATTATGGCACAATGGGAAAATCCTTATTGTGAAAATATAATGATAACATGACGAATATTTTACTATATGGAGAGGATGGTGATATATGGAAAAAGTTTTGTGAGAAGGTTTAGGTATATGTAAAAAATGTTGTTGCCGAGGAGGTTTGGGTGTATGGCAAATATATTGGTATGGAGGAAGTTCAAGGATATGGCAAGAATGTTGTTGTTGGAGGAGTTCAAGTGCATGTGGGTTAAACAAAAGTTGATTTGGAAGATTCTCGCAAAATATTCCATATTAATGTTGTGTCAAGTGTCCATGTTAAGATGGAAGTACCCAATTAGGGGTTCATTAAGATTGTGCTAAAGGGACACTAGATCACATGGTTAATGATTGAAGATCATTTTATGATAATTGGGGTCCAATGAATTATGTGGTAGTATGGTGAGATTATTATGTGTACCACATTATCATGAATTGTTGGTAGGGTTGAGAATGGTAAGGGATGCTATTGACAATGTGATTCATGGTTAAATATTTTGATTAATTTTTTTATATTGAGTGAAATTCATGGGTTTGTGAACATCACATTAAACATTATTAAAGGAAGTTCAACAAGAGGTGGAAAGTCGACTTTTGAATCATATGAGTCTACCTTTGGGAATACATATTCCTAGAGCTAGTTTACTGCTTGCTCATCTTAGATTTTCATGGTGCATTATAAATTAGTTTTTCTTGTAATTGCTTTAAGTGAATTGAATTTGGTTGAACCATAAACAAGTTTCATGAACTTTTGTATAACAATTTTTTGGTAGAGTTTCTAAAGGGATTGGAAGTTTACCACTGGTGGTCTCCACATGCCACTATAGTTAGTGTTGGAAGGATACATACTCTTCAAACTCTTACTAGGAGACGTCGATGATATATGGTAGGAGATACCATTCCTATCAAACTCGAGTATGAGGAGTTTAGCCATGTACCCCCTCCTCATGTGCATGCAGCATCAACATTGAACTAATCATGTTTTGAGTGTATAGATCACAGGTACTACAGAAAGAGTTGTTGCAAGCTGGACCTTACATAATGAATTTGTCATTTGAATAGTAGGCTACAACAATTTCTTGAATACGAGGAGCAACTATATTGTCATGAGATATAACTACGTTCATACATGGATAGAGATATTAAGTAGTCTCATCATTGTGAAGAGCAACTGCATCAACAAATTTTGAGTTGAGTGTTTATCAAAACCTCATAGAGCATTAGAGAAATCATGTTGAATGAGGGCTAATAGAAAATCACTCACATTAATGTAATGTTCCTCTATTGTTATCTCTAGGGAGTCCATTGCATATTTCCATTAACGAGTCATGACCACCTCCTCCAAAGTTTGATCCATGTGTCATTTGCCAATCACTTTTGTTTTTCCTTCTTTTTATTAATTTTTAAAAGTTTAATCTTGTTTATCAAATTTATTATTTATTTGTTTTAAATTTAATTTTAACATTTCATTTTGATAATAGACCGTCTTTTTATCCAAATATATCAACAATAAGTTTCATTCTTTTCTTGATAATATTTTGTTCTTCAAAGTCATTATATATTAGGGATATTGACCATAAATTCCATCTCATTTATAGAGTAAAGTATTTTTTAGGAACACATGCAATACATCTTAGTTTTCAAAGGCTTATAATTTGTTAAATGATAATACTGATCCATAAACATGGGACTTACATAACCCTTACGTCTCACCCGACATGGATCCTATGTGGAAATGGAAATTTGTTATCTAACTTTCCAGATTATGCGGTCTTTATCTTCAAAGTATTAGTAAGGCTTCCATTCTCAAGTAGATATGCACCTAAAACAATTAGTACGACGATGCCAAATGGAATGGTGCCCAGCTATGCAATATGCCAACTTCAATAACCTGTGTTTCTTAATTAAAAATTTAATTGATTAAAAACACTAATTGACTCCTTCATATGGGTTGCACTTTGTCTTTTGCACACTTTTTCTAGCACTCAAGATTATCATCAATCAAAAGGAGTAGTTGTGTCTATTGTTCAATTGGACAACACAATCACAATGAGCCCTCTCATCCACAAACATGCTTGTCTCAATGGTTTCTTGACTGAAGACATGGCATTGGAGTTATATATGTTCTTTCTTCTATCTTTGTAGTATCAAATACCAACTACCAAACTTTCCTCTACATGCAATTTAATCCAACTAACATGAATCATCAACACTCCAACAATAATAAGTGACAATGTTACCAACACTTAACATATATATACATGTAAATGCAAACAACAAATTAAAATGACATTAATCAGGGAATTGCAATGCATGCAATTGATTTCCATCACCGATTGAAGCAATCTCATAAAATCCCAATTGCTCCACCATTAAAGATGGTTAGAAACATTGTAGAAGCATCACGCTCCAACATTAGTACATGTCAGTATTCCAATACCAAACATCAACTTAAATGGTAAATTACTCTCCAAGTTTATTAAGAGAACAATGTTTCATTGAAAATGTGCTTTAACTCAAGTCATTGTTAGCCGTAAAAAAGATAACATGATTTCCATATACATATTAACATATATGTGAGTAGCTATTGAGGTACTTGGATGTAGGTTCAACATTTAGAAATCTAATTGAAAAGAAGCCATTGCCACAAGATTTAGCCCAACAACATCTGACTTCACTCCAATGAAAAGGAATATAAATTTATCACTATAACATTAACAAATGACAAGCAACATTCTTCTCTAGCTTGTATTTTCTAATTACCAAACTGCTCTTCAAATATAGATTCCAACACTTTTATTGAACACCCAATGTAAAGAAAGATACAACTCTAGCTTGGATACATTTTTTTTTTCCTTCTCCTCGTTTCCTTATATATATTATATTCAAAGATAACTACAAATTAGATATCTCTTAAGAGGAATTGAACAAGCTTGTGTATTCAAACAAATTAATTCTTATTGACTTACAATTTTTTCCTTCCTCCTCTGCATGTTTCATATATATATTATATTCGAAGATAACTACAAATTAAATATCCCATAAGAGGAAATTGAACAAGCTTGTGTATTCAAACAAATTAATTCTTATTCATTACATAATCTCATTGCTGAGGCGGCTTTTAGCCAAATATAAAGGGAGATGTGTAATTCCTTCCATGTTGAACATGGAGTTGACATGTGCCATTTATTCCTTCCATGTTGAACATGGAGTTGACATGTGCCATTTAAAAAATATTAACAACAAAAAAAGTATTTCAATGTCGGTCATAAATAAAATATTCCAATGTCCACCTTAAGTAAAATATTTTTATATCAACCTTATATACATACATACATATAAATTTATTGAAAGTTTAGTAGCTCCCTTATAATGTTCTTAGATTCATCCTATGCACCAATAGACTATAGTAATAAAAAAATATTCTAACTAGAAATCTAAGATGGCTTCCATATCCTAATTACATGGAAAACACCAACAATGAATGAAAAAATGAACACCAAAACATGAGAAACAATAGCTAGATAATACCCAATAACACATTAAATTTTTACATAAGACAATTAATTCAGTGAATGTCATTTTCCACTCACCTCACAATTTCCAAATTTCTCTAATGAAGGGTTTTGCAAATCCCTCTACTACATGATTGAGAGTTGGAGTATCTTACATGGTGTCCACACCCCCACATCCAAATATCTAGATAGGAGTTTCACTAACACACAATTGTTGAAAATATAACTAAGAGGGGCGGGGTGGGGGTGAATCAATTATGTATATAAGCTTGAAAATTTTCCTGTCATTTTTTGATTCTTTCTAGATTATTATTTAATGTGTTTCTGATAACTTAACATGCATAGATATACAATGATCAACCACATAGAATACACAAAGACACTGATTTTCCTGAGGAACCCATAAAGGGTGAAAACCTCTTCTTCTTAGGATGTCAATCAAGCTTCAACTTTCATGTACATCACAGTCTTTGAGCTCCAACTCAAATATGAGGCTACAACCTCGGATAGAAAGCTACAACCTCTAGAGAGCACCAACTCTCAGATTTCTCTAGCACCAACTAGATGGAAGCACCAACTCCCAGGTTTCTCTAGCACCCTCTAGATGGAAGCACCAACTCCTAGAATATTTTCTAGCACCAACTAGAATTTAGAGGGTTGCAATCCTCCCTAGCACCACCCTACCACCCTGATTGAACCTTACAAAAAATTACTTACTTGCTCTGTCTCTGATATGGTCTGTTACAACTCCATGTCTCCTCTGCCTTCTTCAGCTTCTATACTCTGTTATGCTTCTGCATCATTCAACTTCTATGCTCTTCTCTGTTTCCTCCTGTGCTCAACACCACCTTATGTTCAACTTCTCTTCTTCCTTTTTATGCTCTGTGTTGTTGATGTATGCTCTTTACTATGCCACCGATCTCCCCTTCATATTATGCACTGCATCTCTTCCTACCCACATACCTCACCATCAAAAAATCACTCTCTCTTCTTTGTTCTGCATGTATTTCTCACACCAATTTCTCTCTACCAGATCGTCATGACAACTCTTCGTCTTCTCTGGTGGTTATTCTGAATCTGTTCATCATCAATGGTCATTATCCAAATATTCCTTGGCTTCTCTGGGAGTCGCAACTCTTCGTCTTCTCTGTCAGTTACAACCATTCATTTTGGCTTCTTTGGCTTCTAATCCCCTTCCTGCATGTGACCATCGGCGGTGACCATACGCCTAACCAACAGGCACTTCATGACTCGCGACTTCGGTAATCTTGGTATGATACATCTCTATTCTCCCAACTCCCGATATCTGAAGTGGAGCCTAGTGACCTGCTAGCTCCTCCCTTAACCTTCGTTGATGTGACCATGGCTGTGTCCACATGCCTAACTTCTGAGCGCTTCGCGATCTCAGTCTAGCAAGTGCTAGCTCCTTCTTTCGATATGACATTGGGCGATGATCTCATGTGACCACGCAATTGCGAGCACACCCAAAGGATGTTTGAATCAAACTACTTTTCTCCCCACAATTTACCTCCAGCCTCCACATGTCCTTTCTCCAAAATTGTGGTTTCGATTGCGGCCCGCCTTCAACTTTTTAAAGTTTGTGCACCTTCAATCCCCGTAATGCGACGAGACCGTCGATCTCACGATCTTGACGGTGCTCCTGAAATGATGATCCAGATATGTCCTCTTAAGATCTATGGATCAATGACTGTGATTCATTTCATGATCCAGGTTTCAGGAGTTTCAACTCTCAAACCCTGCTTTCTTCTGTACATCAATCTTCTGAAGTTGACAATACACTGACGCGTGTCCCTCTCAGATTAACAATTGATATCTCCTTCGAGTCTTTGGACTTCGAAGATATCAAATCTCAATGTTAACTTTATCTCTATCACCTTTTTCTGGATTTGACAATTCATTGACCCATGTCCCTCTTGGATCAACGATCGAGATCTCCTTCGAGTCTTCGGACTTCGAAGATTTCAAATCTCAACTTCTCATTTCTTTTGAATGGATATCTTCCTAAATGGAAGATCTGCTGGCATCTTTCCTCTTTATTACAACAACTATCCTCCGCTCCGGGACTTCACCCTTCAGGACTTCAGCTATTCTACTTACACTATCCTTCCAATGTATTTTTATCATTGGTTGAGAACAAACACGAAGTGTTCTTCAGATTAGATGACCCATGTCCACTTCGAGACTTTGGCGTTCGGGACTTCGGGACTTTTGTCATTAGTTGGTGGTGAAACTCCCGAAGTAAATCTCCTGGAGTGACGTAACATTACACACATCACTTGTTGACCTGGCACGGGTCGAGTGGTTTCCATGTGTCACTCACTGACGTGGTCTGCCACATGTCCTTGCTGACGTGGTTGCCATGTGTCACTCCCTGACGTGGTCTACCACATGTCCTTGCTAATGTGGTCTGCCACATGTCCTTGAATCAGACGGTTGAGGCTTACTTCGGGTCTTTACCCAGAGTCCATAGATTTACGCCATGTCTCTTTTGGATCAGATGACCCAAATTCACTTTGGATGATCTGACGCTTGAGATCTTCTTCAGATGATCTGATGACTGAGATATACTTCGGATGATTCAGTGATCAAGAATTTATTTCGGCTCTCCGACTCTCAGGGCTTCGGGAATTTCAAATCTCAAACTGAAACTCTCGAAGTGATTTCTATGGAGTTGTGGATCGTGTGCCACTTGTCAGTCTTGATGATGGACGATCCCTGATTACTTCAGGACTTCGAGACTTTGACAAGTCCACTCTCCTACGCTCATCCAAAGGATTTAACCTTCATGCATTTATCTCTGGATCCAACGACTGTTGATCCTCGACGCTCAGATCCAATGGATCAGATCTGTACTTCTCCTCTGTGCTTCCTCCAGTCACTGGACGCTGATCTAACGACCATTGCATTTTCTCCAGATCCGATGGTCCTTATTCATTTCATATTTCGGGCTTCAGGTAATTCGACTTTCAAGTTGCTAATTCTTCCAAAGTGAGATTCCCCGAACAATAACCTCCTTGCAACTTTTGACCTGAACCAAATGTTGTTCGTCGATCATGTTCTTAGATTGATGGATCGATCTATCTACGGTGTTGCTCTTCTAGCTTATCCTGTCCTTCCACTTAGAATGATCCAACGTTTGTCGGTTATTCGGGATTGGTGATCCAACGTCCACTGTCGTTCTTCCTTCTGAGCTTTCTCACCTTCTTCTCTGCCTTCTATTCTTTCCATCAATGACAAGCGCACTCTTCCTGTAAACATGCCAATAATACCCCCCTTTGGCATTGATGGAAACCCTGAAAGGATGCACTATTGTGCTTACACGTTTTTCTCCCCCTTTGACATCAATGTCAAAGAAAACAGAGAGTTACTCTGTGCTCCCCCTGATCATATAGACTAGGAGCACTCTCCCCTTGATCAGATAGACTATTTAGCTTGATAATGGGGTCACGCCCAACTTATGGCATAGATACTCAAACTGAGATTTTGCAAGCCATTTAGTGAAGATATCAACAATCTGATCTTTGGATGGAATATAATGCAAAGAAACAATAGTGTTGGTCACCTGTTCCCTCAAGAAGTGATACTTGATGGGTATATGCTTGGTCTTGGAGTGAAATACAGGATTCTTTGACACACTAATTGCACTAGTATTATCACAATGAATGGGGATCGATGCAGTATATTTTACCTCCAAGTCTGCAAGTGTCTGAATCATCCACAATACTTGGGTACAACAAGTGGCAGCTGCAATGTATTCATCTTTCGTAGTTGATAAGGAAATGGAACCTTGCTTCTTGCTCAACCATGCTACAAGGGAATCTCCTAAGAAGAATGCACCTCCACTCGTGATTTTCCTTTCATCCATACAGTTAGCCCAATCATCATCTGAATAGAATGATAGTTGAAAATTCGGATTGCTAGGATACCATAGGCCATAGTTCATTGTTCCTTTCAAGTATCTAAATATTCTTTTGACAGCTAACAAATGACTATGTTTAGGTGCAGCCTGATACCTTCCTACCATTCCAACATCATGCATTATATTTGGACGGGATGTTGTGATGTACAATAGGCTGCCTATCATAGACCTATATGAAATATGATCAACATTAGGTGAGTCATCATCCTTGCTTAACTTGCATCTAGTGACCATAGGTGCGCTCATAGGTGTAGAATCTTCCATTTGAAACCTTTTCAACATTTCTTTTAGATATTTCTCCTGAGAAATAAATATTCCTTCAGACCTCTGAGTAATTTGCAGACCAAGAAAAAATGACAGTTCCCCTATCATAGACATTTCAAATTTAGACTGCACGGCAGAAGCAAACCATTGTACCAATGAAGCATTATTGCTTCTGAATATTATGTCATCTACATAGACCAACACAATGAGCAAATCATTACCCTCTATTTTGATATATAGATTGTTGTCAACTGTTCCTCTCTTGAACCCTTTGTCTTGAAGATACTTATCTAGTTTGTAATACCAGGCAAGAGGAGCTTGTTTCAAACCATATAAGGCTTTCTTCATCTTGCAGACAAAGTCAAGGTTATCTGACAGTTGGAAACCCTCTGGTTGTTCCATATAGACTTCTTCTTTTAGATCTCCATTTAGAAAATATGACTTGACATCCATTTGATAGACTTTAAACTTTTTATGAAAAGCATAGGCAAGAAACATTCTAATAGCTTCTAATCTTGCTACGGGCGCAAATGTTTCATCAAAATCTAGTCCTTCTATTTGAGCGTATCCTTTGCAGACCAATCTAGCCTTATTTCTTACAATATTTTGTTGCTCATTCATCTTATTTTTGTAGACCCATTTTGATCCTATTACATTTTTATTTGTTGGCCTAGGAACGAGTTCCCAAGTGTCATTCTTTTCAATCTGNCTCATAGGTGTAGAATCTTCCATTTGAAACCTTTTCAACATTTCTTTTAGATATTTCTCCTGAGAAATAAATATTCCTTCAGACCTCTGAGTAATTTGCAGACCAAGAAAAAATGACAGTTCCCCTATCATAGACATTTCAAATTTAGACTGCACGGCAGAAGCAAACCATTGTACCAATGAAGCATTATTGCTTCTGAATATTATGTCATCTACATAGACCAACACAATGAGCAAATCATTACCCTCTATTTTGATATATAGATTGTTGTCAACTGTTCCTCTCTTGAACCCTTTGTCTTGAAGATACTTATCTAGTTTGTAATACCAGGCAAGAGGAGCTTGTTTCAAACCATATAAGGCTTTCTTCATCTTGCAGACAAAGTCAAGGTTATCTGACAGTTGGAAACCCTCTGGTTGTTCCATATAGACTTCTTCTTTTAGATCTCCATTTAGAAAATATGACTTGACATCCATTTGATAGACTTTAAACTTTTTATGAAAAGCATAGGCAAGAAACATTCTAATAGCTTCTAATCTTGCTACGGGCGCAAATGTTTCATCAAAATCTAGTCCTTCTATTTGAGCGTATCCTTTGCAGACCAATCTAGCCTTATTTCTTACAATATTTTGTTGCTCATTCATCTTATTTTTGTAGACCCATTTTGATCCTATTACATTTTTATTTGTTGGCCTAGGAACGAGTTCCCAAGTGTCATTCTTTTCAATCTGGTCCAGTTCCTCATTCATTGATTTTAAACAATTTATGTCTTTACTGGCTTCATTAAATTTCTTGGGTTCCACCATGGATATGAAGGCTATATGTGATTTCTCGGTGCCTTTTATTATCCTTCTCATGGTTTGGACACCTTTGTCTTTCTCACCAATTATCTCACTTTCAGGATGATTCTTTTGAGTAATTATGGAGGAAGGATTTGATGTTGATTGTTTTCCTGACTCTTCTTGTCTGGGTGTCTCTTCTCCACCTGATTCATCATCTTCTTGTGACTCTGAGATTTTTTGTTCTTCATTTTCATTATTCTCATCATCTTTTTCATCTGGATTAGTGCTTATTCTCTGTTGATCTTTTACAAGAGCTTCTTCATCAATTGGAACATCAATACAGTCTACTAATTTATGCATTCTTTTGTTAAATCATCTGTATCCTTTACTGTTCATTGCATATCCTAAGAAGATGACTTCATCAACTCTACTATCAAATTTCCCCAGATGATCATAATTATTCTTGATGTAGCATTTACTTCCAAATACTTTGAAGTGCTTGATTGATACAGGTCGACCAAACCACAACTCATATGGAGTTTTATCATTGTTCGGCCTTAGATTTGCTTTGTTTAGAATATGAACAGCCATGTGAACAACCTCCACCCTAAAGGTTTGTGAAATGTCCCTTTCACTCATCATAGCCCTTGCCATCTGTTGAACTGATCTATTTTGGCGTTCTACAACTCCATTTTGTTGAGGAGTACCTTGAATAGTATATTCTCTTTTAATTCCATGTCTGTCACAAAATTCTTTGAAATCTCTTGACAAAAATTCTCCTCCCCTGTTTGAGTGAATTGCCTTTAACTTCCTTCCTGTCTGATTCTCAGCTAACGCCTTAAAATTTTTGAACTTCTCAAACACATCATATTTTTCTCTCAGAAAGGAAACCCACGTAAATCTAGCAAAGTCATCAATGACTAGCATAAAGTAACGTTCTCCTCCAGTGCCTTCCTTTCGCGATGGTCCACACAGATCCATATGAACAATTTGAAGTGGTTTCTCTAAAGATGTGAAACTCTTCAATTTGAATTGAGCATGAGTCAGCTTCCCCATTTGACAAGATTCACATACAGAGTTATTAGGCTTAGATATTCTTGGAAGGTCTTTCACAACACCTGCATTATTCAGTTTGACAATATGATCAAAATTCAGGTGTCCAAGCCTTCTGTGTGATAACCAACTTTCATCAAATTTTCTTGAATGACATTTCTCCTTATCTTCCTTCAGAACATATACATTGTTTTCGATTCTAACCCCTTTTTCAATCAACTCTCTTGTGTTTATTGTCTTTATTTTACAATTCTTGGCAGTGAAAGTGACTTCACATCCTCTGTCACATATCTAATTGACACTAAGAAGATTATGCTTTAAACCATCAACAAATAATACATCTTGAGCTTTGCTTCTTTCATTACTTAATATTACTAGAACTTTACCTATGATCTTTCGTGGAGCATCATTTCCAAAGGTCACACTCCCTAATTTATTTTATTTGAGTGATAGGAACTTACTTTTGTCACCTGTCATATGACTGAAGCATCCACTGTCAATATACCAAGGGTCTTTTTGTCTTTGATATGACAACACTTATCCACACTTGTTATCTTCATTCTTCTTCCAAACCTTGACATTTTCAACTTTGTGATTTGAATCTGGCTTGTAGTTCTTTAAGCGACAGTTTGCAGCTTTATGTCCATAATTATGGCAGATGTAACATTTTGGTTCATTGAATAAAGGATCATAACGATTGTTATGCTTAATCTGTGTCTTTTTCCAAACCATCACATGATTTGCAATCTGTGGTTGTTTGTTACTTATCTGTCTCATTCTTTGTTGTGGCAAGTATTTATTCCTTGGATTTCTTGATTTCTCAAGTCTAAATATTAAAGAACAATTTATAGCTTTGTGGCCAAAGTTATAGTAGTAAAAACAATATCCATAGAAAAAATCTTTGTACCTGGAAAATGGTTGTCTTCTTTGAGCAGGTCGATTTCTTCCATGCTGATGATTTCCTTGAGTAGAGGGTGTATTATTTCTTTGTTCTACAGATTCATCTCTAGTAGCTTTTCCTTCACTCCTCCTTGGCAGCTGATTCTCTTCCTTTGTTTCCGTAGGTTTGTTGTTGTCAATGGTTGTAGATTTGACAATCTTAATGGATTCCTTGTTGCTTGGTTGACCATTGCTTGATCCCTCTTCATAAACCAAACCAATTTTCAACTTTGAATTCCTTTGTTGATTCAGAATGGAGGCTAATCCTTCTGAGGATTTAATACTTGTCAGATTCTAATGATATAAGGCCTGGAATTTCTCTAGATCTTTTCTGGCAGTCACTACTTCAGCTTCCAATTTTTCACCGTTTGTTTCAACTTCCTTCAATTGTTGTTTGAGGATGTCTTCAATATTCTTAGCTTCTTCTAACTTAACCTTCAACATATCAATATATCTAGATGGTTCCTTGCATGTTTTCTCATACCTGAGCAATAACTTTTTTTTTCTTTTCTTTTCTTTTCTCCGAGTCTATCAATCTTTTCCATGACACTGGCAAGTTCTCCTTCAAGATCTACTACTGCTTCACAATCAACGAAATCACTTCCTGTATCTTCAGTGTTTAGATCTTCTAAATCTATTAGCATGATATCATTTAGTTTATCTTCAATAGAAGAGTCACCGCTTTCATCATCTGAGGGATCATCATCATTGTTTACACACAGGCTTTTCTTCTTAAAATTATTCTCTTTATAGACCTTCTTGTGTTTGTGCTTCTCTTCATAGTCATACGTTTGATCCTTTCTTTTGTGAGGACACTTACATGCAAAATGAACTATCTTACCAAAGTTGAAACATTTTAAGGGAAGCTTACCTTTGTATTTTCTTGATCCTTTCTTTAGTGTTCTCACAAAATTTGCTTCAATCTCATCTATATCGGAGTTTGTTTTTTTCTGTAATTTAAAAGATGTCTCTCTTGTAGTGGATTTACCTTTGGTGATTCTCATTTCATAAGCAATTAGGGTTCCAAGAAGTTGATCTAGTGTCAACGTTTTGAGATCAATTATTTCCTCTATAGTAGAGACCTTTGAGTTAAATATATCAAGAAGAGATCTTAATATTTTCTAGACTAGAAAATATTCAGCTATCGTTTCACCTAGGCCTTTCATAGTGTTGACAAGTTATTATATACGTAAGAAGTACTTACTGATAGTTTCGTCTTCATCCATATTTAGCTGCTCAAATTTCAGTCTGTGAGTCTGAAGTTTTGTGTCTTTCACCTTTTCATTACCTTCATAACTACTTATCAGCTTGTCTCACATAACTTTTGTTGAATCACAGTGAATGACTTTGAAAAAATCGTCTTCAGTGAGTCCACTGAGGATGGAATTCATTGCTTTTGAATTAAATCTAAACTCCATCTTATCATCTTTTGAGGCCAAGACTACAGGCTTCACATATCTTGTTTCAACGACATCCCAAACATCAACACCCAAAGACATTAAATGTGTTCTCATCTTTATTTTCCAGAAGGCAACGTTTGTTCCATCAAACAAGGGGGGTCTATTAGTTCAACTTCCATCATGACTAGTCATGTTCAAGCTTAAGGATCTACCTTTGATCAAAGGCACCAGCTCTGATACCAATTCTTTGAAATATAACTAAGAGGGGGGGGTGGGGGGTGAATCAACTATGTATATAAGATTGAAAATTTTCCTGTTATTTTCTGATTCTTTCTAGACTTCTATTTAATGTGTTGTTGATAACTTAACATGCATAGATATACAATGATCAATCACACAAAATACACAGAGACACTGATTTTTCTGAGGAAACCCATAAAGGGTGAAAACCTCTTCTTCTTAGGATGTCGATCAATCTCCAACTTTCATGTACATCACAGTCTTTGAGCTCCAACTCAAATATGAGGCTACAACCTTTGATAGCAAGCTACAACTTGCAGAGAGCACTAACTCTCAGATTTCTCTAGCACCAACTAGATGGAAGCACCAAGTCCTAGGTTTCTGTAGAACCCACTAGATGGAAGCACCAACTCCCAGAATATATTCTAGCACCAACTAGAATTTAGAGGACTGCAATCCTCCCTAGCACCACCCTACTACCCTGATTGAATCTTACAAAAATTTACTTACTTGCTCTATCTCTGATATGGCCTGTTACAGCTCCATGTCTCCTCTTCCTTCTTCAACTTCTATACTTTGTTCTATTTCTTCATCATCCAGCTTCTATGCTCTGCTCTTTTTCTTCCTGTGCTCAACACCACCTTCTGTTCAACTTCTTTTCTGCCTTTTTATGCTCTATGCTACTATTGCATTCTCTTCACTACGCCATCGATCTCCCCTTCATATTATGCATTGCGTCTCTTCCTACTCACATACCTCACCATCGAAAAAACACTCTCTCTTCTCTGTTCTGCATGTCTTTCTCACGCCAAGTTCTCTCTGCCAAATCATCATGACAGCTCTTCGTCTTCTCTGGTGGTTATTTTGAATTTGTTCATCATCAGTGGCCGTTATCCAAAGATTCCTTGGCTTCTCTGGCAGTCACAACTCTTCATCTTCTCTGTCAATTACAGCCAGTCATTTTGGCTTCTTTGGCTTCTAAGCCCCTTCCTTCACATGACCATCAGCGGTGACTATATGCCTAACCAACAGGCGCTTTGTGACTTGCGACTTCGGGAATCTTGGTATGAGACATCTTGATTCTCCCAACTCCCGATGTCTGAAGTGGAGCCTAGTGACGTGCTAGCTCCTCCATTAAACTTCGCTGATGTGACCATGGCTATGTCCACAGGCCTAACTTCTGATTGCTTCGCTATCTCGGTCTAGTGAGTGCTAGCTCCTTCTTTCGACATGACCTTGGGCGATGATCTCATGTGACTCACCTCACAATTTCCAAATTTATCTAATGAAGGGTTTTGCAAATCCCTCTACTACATGATTGAGAATTGGAGTATCTTACATGGTGTCAACACCCCCACATCCAAATATCTAGATAAGAGTTTCACTAACACACAATTCCATAATGCGAAACCCTAGCCAAAACATAGCTGAACCGCAGTGAAACTCAACCCAACCAAACAACACACTGACACCCTCAAACTAGGATTGTAAATAGGGGATGGGAGAGTAAAATGTTAGATTAGGGATGCAAATGATAAATCATGGAGAGAAGCAAACAAATAAAAAATGTAATCCACCTACAATGGAAGCAAGATCCAACATGAGATTGAGAAACCCTAACCAAAACACCATCAAACCACAATAATAAACAAGGCTTAGCCCAACCATGGTGGATGCCAACTAGACTAGACATAAAATGCATGCCCTTAAATCAAGCCTACAAACAACAAAGTATAGAGGAAAACGTCAAAGTAGAGAGGAAAACCATGATCAATGTAGACACAACCAAACAATGGAAAAAATCATGTGGTAGAGGACTCAATGCACCTAGATCACTCATGCATCCACCCGATGTACCTAGCTCCAACTCAACACACATCAAGGTAATTGAAACCAACATACCGACTTCCATATGACAGTGATGTCCCCCTTCGCCACTTCCCCTGCTCTAGTTCCCAATGCATACTTCACCGCTCTAGTGCTAATGAGAAACCAGATAAATAATTACAAAAGAAAATGAGGAAAAATCATCAAAAGTAAAGCCTAAGTTGAACCATTGCTACTACTAGATTTCAGCCTTGTGTATGGGATG